>UESW01004656.1:363196-396371 GCA_900491605.1 Calamus simplicifolius
AGTTGACCTACCAAAAGGGCGTAAGGCTATTGGGAACAAATGGGTTCTCAAGATAAAATATAATGTTGATAGGTCAATAGAGAGATATAAAGCCCAACTCATTGCTAAAGGTTATACTCAACAAGAGGGTATAGACTACCAGGACACTTTTTCTTCAGTTGTGAGATTTGCCTCTATTTGTTTGATTTTAGCCATTGTGGGGTAATTAAATCTTGAATTGTACTAGATGGATGTTAAAATGGCTTTCCTCAATGGTGAACTTAATGAAGAGATCTATATGAAACAACCTGAAGGTTTCATAGTAAAAGGTCAAGAACACAAGTGTGCAAATTGAAAAAGTTAATTTATGGCCTTAAACAAGCATCAAGGCAATGGAATATGAGATTCCATTATGTAGTTGTTTCATATAATTTTGAAATGATAAGTGAAGACCATTGTGTCTACATAAAAGCCATTGAAGGAAAATTTGTAATATTGTCATTATATGTTGATGGCATTTTGTTGGTCAGAAACGATAATAAATTTGTCATAGAAGTCAAAGAATGGTTATCCTTCCAATTTGACATGAAGGATATGGGAGAGGCATCTTATATTTCGGGGGTCAAGATAATAAGAGATCGTTCAAGAAAACTTATAGCTTTGTCTCAAAAATCTTATATTGAAAAGATTTTGAAACAATTTAATATGAATGATTGTAATCCTTGTGACACCCCAATAGCTAAAGGAGAATTTCTGAGCCAAAACATGTGCCCCATCACACTTCGAGAGAAGAAGGAGATGAACAAGAAGCCTTATGCTAGAGCCATTGAAAGTTTGATATACATTATGGTATGTACTAGGCCAGACATCTGCTATGCCGTTGGTTTAGTGAGCCATTTTCAGTCGAACCTTGGAATCAAACATTGGAAAGCGGTTAAGAGAATATTGAGATATTTGAAAGGCATAGCAAAATATTGTATGTGTTATCAAGAATCAAATTTGAACTTAGAAGGATACTCAGATGCTGATTGGACTGAAAATTCAGATGAAAGGAAGTCTACTTCTTGTTATGTTTTTTTTTTACAAAATGGTGGCGCCATTACTTGGTTTAGTAAGAAACAAAGCTATGTGGCCTTATCAACAATGAAAGCTGAATTTGTGGTATGTTCAACAGTATAAGAAGCTATTTGGCTAAAAAGGTTCTTAAAACATATGAATGTTGCTGATGATAGTGGGAGTCCAGTTGTTATACATTATGATAATCAAGCTGCCTTAGCATGTTTAAAAGATCCCAAGTATCATAGCAAGTCTAAGCATATTGATATTAAATATCAGTATGTAAGAGATATAATTATCAAAGAGCAAGTTGAATTGAGATATAGCTCTACTCATCGAATGCTTGTTGATCCATTCACTAAGCCATTAGCCCGAAATGTTTATGTAGATCATGTAAGATCTTTGGGCTTACGTAAATTATAATGTACTTATGAACTATTGAACTATAAACTCAATTGATATAATGGAATTTCATTTAGACAAGCATGATCTACTAATAAGGATTGCATACACATGTGATTGGTTGATTGTTTGGTTAAGAATGTTCATGAGTACATAACAAAGCATGTCAATAGATTGGAGATTGGTCTTCTCGCATGAACAATCGACTCTATGCACTGCGTGTGTGTGGAGATTAGATGGTTTTGAGCATATAGCTGGGCTATACGAAAAGAGATAACTCAAAACAGAACATCGCCTTGACATAGAAATAAAAGTCGAGATGAGATTATTCTGAATACCTAATGATCGAAGTAAATGCTAAAAGAATATTTACTTAACCTGTTGGAAAGCCAGACATGAGTTCATTAGGAGGTTAGCAAGTAAATGTAAATAAACTCAGGTTAGACACTAAAGTGTGTCTGGACTCAAGTCTGTACGATGTTGAAGTTACTAAACAAATAAGATATGTGCTCTCTTAAGGAGAAGGCAACATTGTAGCATGTGATTCATACCACATGTGCTTAAAAGGATAAAGGGTTAGTAGGAGAATAGATCCCTGCTTCTCTACTATGCAAGACCCTTAAATCATTGGATCTTAAATTCATATCTTTAATTGGACTTTTGGCAGTAGCTCAAAAATTTTAATTTAGTGTTGCTACTTTAGCATGCTACCTATAAGCCATGGATGATTCGTTTTAAAGGGGCATGTTTAGGAAAGCAGCTAATTGGACTTGGAGAGTTACTAGTTGAAAAAGTAGATTACTCTTATTGACATCCGTATATGTATTCACTGGCTGGCCAATTATGCTGCCTGTTTAAGGTGGGTATCATAATTGTGATTACATTGTAATGAAAGCGGTTAAGCATGTTCTTATTGATTGATTAATAGATGAATCAGAGATGCTGAACCGGTGAAATAGAGAGGAGTCTAGGGTAATGCAAGATACTGTGGTGAATCTCTCTCTTTTTTTGATGAGTGACTATGTATTCCTAACCGATACATAGCGATATGCTCGAGTATTCTTGTGGGTCACACGAGTAACTTGCCTTAGTACGAAGTGATTGGTATATTGAGGTTATGGTAATTCGGATCTAAGTTGACCCTGTCACATGCAAGTGGAAGAGGTTAAAAAAAAAATAGGTCGGATCTGCCCATAACGGGTTAAACCCGATCCGAATATATTCACTTACCCAATGATTAACAACCGCAAGGAGTAGTGGGTGGTTGTAAAAACTGATACAAGAGAAGAAGGTCTCGTTATGAAATGAAGGGGATCGATGATTGTTTTTTAGAAGATAACACTCTTCCTTTTGAAAAAGAAAAACTAGAGAGACAATCACAAGGGGCATTTAACCTATGAAAAATAAAGTGTGGTTCATCTTATAACCATACTTGGATCAGACAATATCATAGAAAAGAGAGGGCGAACACGATTTACTACATCAAACAAGATTTGATTTTAAATTATTTTTATTAACAGATTAATTCTAATAAATCCTGTTCTTGGCTTTGTCCACTGCTTCATCACCAAGAGTGCCATCATTAAAGTTGAATTTGATCACTGACATTGCTTACCCCATCAAATGGCCCAACCTTAGTTGTTTGACGGGTGAGGATGTCGAAACAATGGGGAGGAAGGAATCGCTCGTGGCATTAAAGTCGAAGGTGTTGGTAGTGGCATCAGAGGGGGGGTGGAACTATTTGTTTTGACTGCAATCTATATAGGGTTGAGGATGATGGGGCTGATGAAGAGGATTTTATGGCTGTGGGATGGGGAATTGGTGGGCTTCTTTGGCAATCTGAATGTAAATGGGACTGTGGACAGCAAGGCAAGTGGAGGTGAAAGCTCATGACAAGCTCCCAAGCCTTGGCAGGGCCGATGATACGTATGCCAAATATTAAAAATTATGATGGTTAATAAATTTTAATTATTAAAATATCTTAAATCAAACAAGATAATATTGGATTACTATTGATCATATCACTTATGATAATTATATTAACAGTGATTAACCAAATGACCCTTTAGAGGCACCTGTTGGTATTATAATCTTGGCCTTTAGTTTGAAAGATATAATAAATAGGTATTTTTTTTTGTTACAAACGGCGATCACACAAGTCTCGTATGAATCAGCCAGATACATCAGAAGATAAAATATGCTGAAGAAAATCAGACAGTGATCTCCAGGCCTCCAAATCCATGAACCAGTATGCTGAGCCATAGAGGTAACCGCCCAATCTGCTGCCGCATTGGCTTCACGATATATATGACGGATCAGGACAAAGCCAGTCACTCGCAGAATTGACCAAATATCCCTTAAGATTGGATTAGAGGGACCATCAAAACAATTCTCCTTCTGCAACCAAGAAATGACCGTCATAGAATCACCCTCGATCATGATCCTAGAGCGCGGAGAATCCGAACGGCGTAAGAAATCTCGCCCAAGCCGCATAGAGCTCAGCCATCGGGACAGAATAGTCAAGAGAACCAAAACCTCCTGCCACAAAAATCACCCGCCGCCCCACGGATGATGAACGCAGAACCAGCAGCTCTACCACAGACACTCCCATCGAAGTTGATTTTGACAGACCCTGGAGGGGGGGCTCCCAAGAAATGAAAACCGGATACCGGTTCGCTGCCGAAGCAGCAGGGGAACCCAGCGGCCAGAGGAGCCAGAACCAACACCAGAGAAGACACGGCCATAGTCCATAATCAGCAATCTTATCTTCCTCACAATCCTATGAGGAGAAGCAGTGGTATTAGAAAAAATGAGCTCATTCCTTGACAGCCAAATCTGATATGCCGTGGCTGCCCAAAGACCACGCTTATGCTGAGATCCCCACGAATATCATGTAAAAAGGAGGAGCGCGGAGATGCCATAGCCTCCAATCTACTAGAAAAACCCATCAGATACCATATCCGTCGAGCTCTAGGACATAGAAAGATAGCGTGGTCATCCGTCTCCTCCTCCAGCCGACAAAGAGGACATATCGACTGAATAGACAGACCCCTCCGAGAGAGAAGACCAGACGTAGGAAGGCAGCCCCAAAGAAGCTTCCAAATAAAAAGCTGAACCCTAGGAATGGTGGGAAGCTTCCAAATCCAAGCAGCATCCTCAGTGCCCGGGACTGTGGCCTGAAACTCCTCATAAGGTCCTTGGAGGGGGCCCTAGAGAGACAAGATCTCTGCCAAAGCCTAGAATCACCATCACAGCCAGGCATAAGAGGCATAGATAGAATCCGCCGAGAAAGCTCCTCCCCAAATAACCATGTCACCGTGGGGATATGCCATGAGTGGGAATCCAGGGAAATCAAATCCTTAACCCTTAAACTGGAGGGGGCATCCATATTAATAAAAGAGGGCCACCTCGAAAGGGGGAGCTCAAAAATCCAAGTATCCTGGATAACATCAATCGAATAACCATCTCGATACTCCATGAAACATTCTCCAGGATAAACTGACCATATCTACAAATCTCCTTCCAAAAGTAGGAAGATCCCCGGGTCGGCAAAATGGGCGAGCCGGATGTCCACTCCCCATACCTCGCTCGCATCAGAGAGCTCCACAGACACTGCGGCTCTAAGAGAAATCGAGAAGCATGTCTGGCAAGCAGAGCTTCTCTTCTAACAATCAGAGAATGAATACCAAGACCGCCTTCTTGGATAGACGCCTTCTTGGATAGGCATACAGACCATGTCCCAGGATAATAAATGCATGCCATGACCATCTTGCATAGAGGCCCAAAGAAAGTCTCTGAAGCATCTCTCTATCCTCCTAAGACAGGTAGTCGGAATAGCAGTATTCGACAGAAGATACAGAGGAAGCGAAGAGAGAACCGATCGAATAATAATGACCCTAGCCATCATAGATAAACTAGTGACCTGCCACCCCTCAAGGCGCTGACGAACCCTCCTCTCAAGCTCAGCAAAGTCAGAACAACGGGGACGTCTACCTGTAATGGGGATCCCCAGATACATAAATCGATCAGTCTGAGTAGATATACCCGACAGATTAGTAATGGCTTCCCTAGTAGATCTGGTGGTCTTCGGGTTGAAACATATAGAAGATTTGAGATAGTTAACCCTCTGACCCGAAGCCAGACAATAGTTCTGCACAATAGAATGTAAGGAAGCCGCATTATCAATGGAAGCCTGACCCAGAAGAATACAGTCATCAGCGAAAAGGAGATGGGAGACCGCAGGGCCCTGACTCCCGGCCATGAATGGGACAATCCTCTGATTCTGCTGTGCCTGATGAAAACACGAGAAAGATCATCCGCAGCTAGAATGAACAATAAAGGGGATAACGGGCACCCCTGCCTCAGACCAACAGTAGAATGGAAAAACTCCGTCGGGCATCCATTGATAATCAGAGAAAAAGAAGGCCTCTGAATACAAGCCAAGATCCACTTGATGAACAGCTCTTCAAACCCAAACTCCTGGAGCGAGTGGTGCAAGAAAGACCAACTCATCCTATCATAAGCTCTCTCCATGTCAAGCTTTACCGCCATAAGACAATGACTAGCTGGGGCTCTTTGAAGATCATGCATAAATTCCTGGGCGATGAGAACATTATCAGAAATAGAACGCCCTCTAATAAAAGCCCCCTGCTCAATAGAAATGAGGCGAGGAAGAACAAGACGAAGACGGCCAGCTAAAAGACGAGCACATATCTTATACAAAGTGGTGCAAAGGCTAATAGGCCGAAAGTGCTGCGGGAGAGAAGCCTCTGGACGCTTGGGCACCAGAGAAATAAAAGTCCGGTTCCACTCCTGAGGAATGCTCTTTGTCTGGAATACAATTTGAATAGCCCGAGTCACCTCTCGCCCAACAATCCCCCAATAGTGATGGTAAAAAAAAGGCGAAATCCATCAGGCCCAGGGGCCTTATCCGAGCCAAGCTCCCAAAGCGCCTCCCGAATTTCCTCCTCTGTTATAGGCCTGAGTAGAATATCATTCTCCTTGGCCGAAATCTTCCTAGAATCAGGAACTCGAACAACCGGAGCCCCCTCCCCCTCGGACTCAGTCCATCTAGTCTGAAAGAAATGGAAAAGCAAATCCCTAATAGAGTGGATGTCCTCCAGAGTATGCCCTTCAGCATCAACTAATCTCCGAATCCTGTTAGCGGACCGCCGCTTCAAAGTGGCCTGATGGAAAAATCTGGTGTTACGATCCCCCTCACATATCCACTGAACCCTAGATCTCTGCCTCCAAAACATCTCCTGCTGACGGAGAAGAGAGTGATGGCGAGCCAGCGAGTCCCGAAGCAACGAGAGGTCCGAATCCAACAAAAACCCGTCCTGGTCCTCCTTCTCCTGTAAGGCAGAAATGTCGGCTTCTACCCGTTCGACTTGTCTAACCAGATCCCCGACCTCCAGCCTATTCCATCTGGATAGACGACGTCTAACCAGCATAAGACGCCGAGATAACCTATAAATAGCATTTCCCCTGATAGGAAGGTGCCAAATCTGCGAAATGATCGACCGAGCAGCAGAATGGACAGTCCAAAACTGCTCAAATCTAAACTGTCTGCGATGATACATCGCAACCTCCGTAGAAATCAAAATGGGGCAATGATCAGAAGCAATCCTAGGAAGGTGGGCAACAGTAACCGCATGAAACCTATGAAGCCACTGAGCCGTAGCCATAGCTCTGTCAAGTCTCTCCCAAACACGAGCCAAACCCTGACGGTTATTACACAAGTGAATTGGGTCCTGAGTACCCCAAATCCAACAGCCCCGATGATCCTATGAAGGTTCTGAACTCACTAACATCAGCCGAGGCCATAAACCATCTCCCTCCTCGTTTTCGTTAGCCTCAATGATGCAGTTAAAATCACCGGCAATGATAGATGTGAGGCCCTGAGCAAGAAGGGAAAGCAACTTAGACCATAGGATCCGTCTCTCCCGATAATCCGTACTGGCATAAACAGCTGATAGAAGCCAAGGATCAGAGGACCCCTCAGAGACTACAAGACCTATCTGCTGGTTGCACTGATGAAAAGCATCAACCGTAACAGTATCGGCACGCCAAATGGCCAGCATACCTCCAGACAAACCTTCAGCCTCAACTGCATACGAAGACCAGGACCGAGAAATCTGCCTCCTAAACTGAGCCAGACTGTCACCCGACAACCTTGTTTCCAAAAGAACACATATATCAAATTATGAAGCTGCACCAATCTACGAAAGGAGGATCGAAATGAAGCTTTCGAGCTCCTCTAACATTCCAAATTAAGATCTTCATTTACAAGGATGATGAAGTTGGGACCCCATCCTGGTCCTCCACCATCGCAATATCAGATAGGCACCCACTGGATGAGGTACCCCCTCAGCTAACAAAGATGGACCAGCCTTGGTTCCTTACTGACGACAAAAGCCCGAGGAGACTGAACCGGAGACAGGGGACCAGATCTCATGTTTACACTATCTGAAACCTTCGAGGAAAAACCGACCGGCTTGTCAGAGCAGGACCTAACCACTTCCTGACCTCCTTCCAGAGAGTAGGAGGCCAGGGACATCCTATCCTGGGAAACAATCGATATCCCAGAGCTTTTACAGGTCCGAGACTTGCCTTTTCCTTTTTGTTTCCCAGATTTAGAAACTGCCCTCGGGCCTGATAATCAACTGGTCTGGCCCGCTTAAGGGGACCGGACAAACACCCCTATTAACCAGAAGGCCACCTTCCCCCACATCAATCCAAGAGAGGCAAAGGGGTTCTTCTTCAAAAGAGGATTATTCAGACCCATCTCAGGAGAATCCACCTTTTCAGCCTGCAGCAAAACATTTCAGCTGAAACTAAACCGGCACGCTCACCCTGCCCTGGCACCTTCTCTGAGACTGAACGGCCTTGCAAAGACTCCCCCACTGGACACCCAGTAGCCTTGGCTGAATTGCCCCCTACCATCGAAGGAATCGGCACCCTCCTCCGAGCTAGCTTAGCAGGAAGGCTCCAGCCCTCAGTAGCTTCAGCACCACTCAAGGGAATAGTAATCTTCCTCTGAGCTCCCGATCCGCTACCAGAGGCCCCTGGAGACGACACCGACTGCATCTTCCTCCTCTCATCCCGCTGGGAACCTGGGGCAACCCTTCGTTGACGAACTGCTGCAATCCACGGACCATAAACAGGGCTGGACACAGCACTTCGACTCCTGAACCAGACGGCTGAGAACAAGGGCCACTCAGATGCATCGTTCCACAGGAAGCACAAATCCCCTCCAGATTTTCAAAAGCAAATTGCTGCCAAAAGGGGAGGCCGATCCCTTGAATCCGTGCACCCAGCCTCAGAGGACGACGAAGGTCGACCCGGAGACACGCCCTGGCGAATCCACCTATGCTCTTCGCCACAGTTGATGCATCCAGATAGATGAACTGCCCGGCTGGTTCCAGAATGACCCTGATGAATTCCTCCTTCCAGAACTCCATCGGAAGGTTGGGGAGCCGCACCCAAACCAGAGCCGATGGAATCGCATCCTCAGCCGGGATGAATTCCGGCCGCCACGGCTCCGACCCAATTACCTGTCCATTAACCATCCATGGACGATTGAGTACCATGTCACAGGCATTCGGATCTTTAAAACGGAATAAATGGCACCGGAATGCCAGACTGATCGAAGCAATTTCACCTTGAATTCTCGCTCTTCTAAACTCCCTGATCACTGCCGCTGCCGGAACCCACTTGTGGTAAGAACGGACCAGAACGGCTCTCGACTGCCATCTCGCCACTTCGGCCTCCAACTCAGCTACAAGGACGTGAATAACATCCGGAAAGGATGCTTCCAGAGACGCTATTACCGACGGCGAAGGAGACGGCGAGACCCAGCGAAAGCCGGATCCCACATCCATCGTCCCGGAAGCCTGCCCAGTCTTAACCCCATCCGACGCCATAGGAAGAGAGGGGCCAACAAGAGGAACAGACCATCGGAGGCACAGTCGAAGATGACGCAGATCGCCGAGATCGGGAAAGATGACAGTCGAATCTCGAATCGTAAAGCACACCAGAAAACAGAACCAAGCTCAGTCGTGCACGAACTTTAAAGCACTCCTCACACCAAAGAAGACCAATAGGTATTATTCAATGAACTGATAATTTATGAACCTTTTTGATCAAAAAGAAGTTACTAAAGCCACAGACATAAATATTCCTTTTGGTTGTAACACATCTTAGATCAATTAATTCAAAAACTAAAACTAACTATCTAGTAGAGTGATTAACTTAACCGAAAGAATACATTAATTATAATTATGAAAACCAAAATATAATTACAAAAGAAAAAACCTACTAATCAAATGCAGAAGACGAATATGATGAGAATTACAACTAAAAGAAATTTTAGTATTTTTTAAAATCGAATGAAAGTTGCTGGACATTTTGAGTGATTGTTTAGTCAGATCAAAAACTATAAATGTAGAGGAAGATGATATTTGAAGGATGTATCTCGAATATCTAAAATTAAGGCATTTTCATTCATCGATATTATAGCTAGTTAGGAGTAGTTTGTAGCTAAAAACTTATACCGTAAATTAAAAGTAGTCCATAACTTGCATCTTTATATCTTATTCCTATTTATAAATCCAAAGTGAGAGCTGAATCAATTCATCACTTGATGATACTCTAAAATTATTTTAAGACACGGTCCCATAAAACAATCTTCCAACATTTGCCACAAAACAACATTCACAAAGTCTCAAACTATTTGCTTCACTCAAATTTTGGCTACGGTGGCAAATAATGACCACATAAACAACTTTAGATTTGGATATCACAGGTAGCTTCAGGAAACCGTCAGTAAATATTTGCTCTCCCTGATTTTTTTTTTTTTTTTGTTTGAAAAGATTGATCTTCTTTCAATAAACATTTATTCATTAGATGCCTACCACAAAATTCTTCATGAATATTATACAACCTCAAAGGTTGTAGAATTCACTCCTCTTTTTCTACGGTAACTCAACCTTTCAGCAAATACACCTCTGAAATTAAAAAAAAAAAAAATCTAGCTAAAATCTTATCAAGTTACTTCCATTATTATATATCAAATAATATAAATAATTAAAATTAAAGGGGTAGAACTACCAATCAAATACTGCTCCCAGAATACTCTCCCGCTTCCGCAGGTGACAGGACTTCTAGAAATCCCCACGCGTTCAGAAAAATCAGCAAAAATAAAATAAAAATAAAAATAAAAAAAATGAAAAATAACCATCCGAGCCGTCAGATCGGGCCCTCCCCCAGTTCCGTATTCCCATCCGCCGTCGCTCCGATTGCTTTCTCGCGTGGCTTCCTTGGACCAACGCGGCGGCCAAATCTTGATTCTGCCATCAACCATCCCCCATCTTTTCCTTCGCCGCTGCTTCTTTCCCCTCTCCTCCCCCTCCTCTCTCTCTCTCTCTCTCTCCTCCCCCCAACCCTTTCGTCGAGCCCTTCGAAACCCCGATTCCCTCCCAAGGAAACCCTAATTCCTTCATCGATCCCGTCCCCTGTGGGTTCTCTCCATTTCCTAGTGTTCTGATTCCCCATCGCGATCTGCAAACTAAGATCGGTTGATTTCTAGGGTATTTTTCGATCTATTTTTGGTTTTCGCTCGATCGATCGGCTGAATTGAGCGCATGCGATTGGATCGGGAGGAGGAGAGGGAGAGGAGATGTATAGCAATTTCAAGGAGCAGGCGATCGAGTACGTGAAGCAGGCGGTCCAGGAGGACAATGCCGGAAACTACGTGAAGGCGTTCCCCCTCTACATGAACGCTCTCGAGTACTTCCGAACCCACCTCAAGTACGAAAAGAACCCCAAGATCAAGGAGGCCATCACCCAGAAGTTTACCGAGTACCTCCGCCGCGCGGAGGAGATCCGGGCCGTGCTTGACGAGGGTGGCCCCGGACCGGCCGCCAACGGGGACGCGGCTGTCGCCACCAGGCCCAAGACCAAGCCCAAGGACGGAAGCGGCGGAGGGGATGGAGAGGATCCTGAGCAGTCCAAGCTCAGGGCGGGGCTTACTTCGGCGATCATCACGGAGAAGCCTAACGTGAAGTGGAGCGACGTCGCTGGGCTCGAGAGCGCCAAGCAGGCCTTGCAGGAGGCCGTTATCTTGCCTGTCAAATTCCCTCAGTTTTTTACTGGTATGTTTTTTCCCGAGCACAAGTTATCTCGTAGCATCATAAATCTCTAATAAAATATTGGCTCGGTGTTTGTGTGATGATGGACCTGAAAGCCGGTGTGATTACAGCGATTTCGATATGTATCAAGTGATGCATTCTTAGCTTCCTCAAGTTTGGATGCAAGCTTTCATACTGCCTTCATGCTTTGAATTTGGATCCAACCATCTTGAATAGCCTTGCTTGGTACGCTAGATGGACCAGAGCCCTTTCCATGCTGCTGGTTGTGGGTGCACAAGAATTGAAATATGTTGTTAATTTGTTGAATTTGGATATTATTTGTGTGAAGTTGGTTGGCATGATAAATATGTTGGATACAATCGATGCATATCTTAAACTACAAATATTGAAAACATCAATAATGGTTCTGATCTCCAGATCACTATTAGTTAGTTGGATATATAGTATCTTGGCATGTCAGTGTGGATCTTTTTTATATTGACATATAAGGGTGAGAGTGAGCCAAAAATGAGCAGCTTAAGCTTTGGCTCAAGCTTGTGTTAAATTTGGCTTGCTTAATCCTGAAAGAGCACCACTTGTTAGGGTTCTTCTTGTTGATGCAATAGAGGATGCGATGGATTGGTAACATATCTTGCTATTTTATCAGAAATTGTGGTAGCAAGAGAGGTCAAAGCAGCTTCTTCACCATATCAAACTTCCACAGGGGATATTGCCACCATCAAGGCTGGGATCACAAAGATAAAGGGAATGGAAGTGGATCTAAATGCTTGCATCAAGGAATATGGACTTTCAAGGTGAGGGAGATGAAATTGTGGAGGAGGTTGAACATGTTGGTAGAGGCTGGAGGCAGGGGAGGGAAGAGAGAGCAACATGGAGGTTGGAGTCACACAGGGTAGGAGGGAAGAGAGAAGGTTAAGACATTTGCTGTGTACTGTTTGAGAGAAAGAGGAGAGCATGTGTTAATTATGGCCTCTTAACAACTATCCAGCTGATCTCAGCTTTTAGTTTGTAGTATGATGATTATAATGTGCTGCATACAGAAGAAACTACTAGAAAATAGTCTGATCTGTCTATACTTTGAGCTATATTGAGCTGAAGAGAATGACCTAGGACTAGCTCATGTTCGGCTCATTTAGTTCTTAAGTTCAAAATTCTATCTCTTGTTTGGCTTGTTTTCTAATTGAACAAGCTAGAATTGGGTTGAATTTTGAGTGAAACATGAGCTTCTCATGAACAGCTTGTTCATTTGACAGCCTTGTTGATGCATCTTCTTGTGCCAATGCATTAAAATGTTTGCTCGATACAACAGGATATTTATGGAATAGCAGGTTTTAATTGCTAGCATGCACTGGTCTAAAACATATGCATGTACTTGTGGGCCTAATATGGGCATGGTAAAGGGAATTGCTATAGAACTGTGATGTGCATTACCAAACAGAGTTAATGGCATGGACCATTATAGGCCCATGTCTAGTGAAATAAAACCTGGCACCAGTCTGGAGCTCAGGTATGTGATGGCACAGCACAGCAGGGGAGCAGCATGTGATGGTTTTCTCCATGGTACTGTGATAACTCCTAACTGGTGCATGCCTGATTAACAATACTTAAATCCCTATGTATGAGCCAGGATGATGTGTTCTAGTTAGCACGTTAAGATAAATCAATCTACGTTATGTAGGATCTTTTATTTGAGAAACCCAACTTTTGTGAATTTTCCTATTCTAGGATTTTCTTTCCCATCTTTACTTGAGAGGAAAGCTGAACAAAAATTCTATAGAGGATAATTTGATTTGTACCAAGCAAGATCCATTGTACTGAATAGTGGTATGATGTGCACTGTACTAAGCGGCATTCAATAGCGGCATACCGGTCAAGTGTACTAGGAGGTCCTTACCCACATCAACCACTATACTGGGCCAAACTGAACGGTTTAGTTCAATTCACCAGTATGGGAGTGTATGGGCGGCTCACTCCTTGTACCAAACTGGAAGTCCAAACCGTTTTGATTAGGACTGTTTGGCTTGAACACTCGTATGCTTCTCTACATTTTGAGATTGGAATTAGATATTTATGTAATGCTAAGAAAAAAAAAAAAAACTCTTGCATATGAAATACATTTTCCAAAATTCACAACATTGATTTTTTTTGTGTGTCTTCTTTTCATTAGAGAGAATAGATACTAAATTATCTTAATAACAATCCATAATTTTGAATATTGACATAATGGGTTGTTATGGGAAGATCCATATTTAGATTGCACTAGGAACATATGAAGGTTAACAAATGAATGGCCAATCATATTTGGAAAGAGGCTACTTGGGGGTTTTGCATCAGCAGATTGGGATTATGAGGAGCAAAATTTTCCAACTTAGAGCCTTGTCATCTGGATTTGTTGAATCCAATATGGCTGACTGGAAAGCAACTATATTGAAGAACTTGATGTTTGAAACCGTATGTCTGTCATAATCCATTTTAATACATCATTAGGGATCTTGTGGAAACCGCTTCATTTTTCTGATTCTTAATTTGAATACCTACTTCTTCAGTGCTTAAACCATATGACTTTGTTGCTCATATTTTGTGAATTTAGTATTCATTTCTCTACATCCTTATAATTCCTATCTATTGCCTCTTATTTCAGCATGCAGTTGATGAGTGACCTGTCAAACTGTTGCTAAATAGATGTAATGTCTTTTTCTGTAACTAATTCTTTAGGAAAGCGAAGGCCATGGCGGGCATTTCTTTTGTATGGTCCACCTGGAACTGGAAAGTCATACTTGGCCAAGGCTGTTGCAACAGAGGCAGATTCAACTTTCTTCAGGTCTTTTATCCTTTCTAACACTTACCATTCTGAGTGTTCTAAGAAAATAACATCTATTATGGCTGTTATATTTATTTCTATAAATACTTGATGCTATTAGTTTCTAGGCTGGCCCATGTGTTACATTGCCATCTAGACCTTATCCTTTATTTGCAAGTATTATTCCATTTACTTGTGCCTGACCTTTCAGTCAATTGCTTTTCTTGAATTGACGACTTTTGCTCCTACTTCACGTTTATATGCTCTTAGGACTTCTGTGGGTGTTTTTGTCCCCAGAGATGGTCATGGATTTCACATTATCGTTTTGATTCTTATAAGTACTTTTACCTTATATTTCTGTCTATAGACTAACTCTTATATTGTCTTGACTTTTATCCCTCCAGTGCCTTATGCATGAAAGATATATTTTTATGCATTTGTAGTTTTATATCATTTGTTACTTTGTTCTGCATTCTAATATTCTAGATTCAATAGAAACTTTTGAAGGAGCTAAACTTCACACTATGTTTTTTTGTCACCTCATAGTCACCAGCCTCCGATTTCTCAGGAGCCCACTTCTAGATGCGGCTTAAAAGTTCTTTTTTCTTTTTTGCTCTTTTGGTTCTGCTAGTTTTACTTTTCAAAATTATTTATTGAAAATATGACAATTATAATAGTGCTAACGGTGGTACGTACATGCAGAGAGAATAGTATTATGACCTTGCGGACCTCTACATGCATAGATAAATATATAATTTTCTCTATCTAGTTAGTAAGACCTCCTGCCTCAATGAAATTTATTGTATCATTAAAATTTCCTATCCAGATGCCATTCATAATAAAATTTTATGTGGAAGTTTTGTATCAATTTGCAGTTGTTTCAGTAAGATGATTAACTAAAGTATTGGGTGAGGGGGGGGGGGGGTTGTATCAAATTTAAATCTTTAGGTATTGTCTTGATAATTTGTGAGTTGTAGTCAATTGTCTTCACTTTTCTCTTCTTTTAATGGAAGGAAAATGTGTGGTGCCCTTCTTAGACTCTCAGCTGAAACTTCTCTGATCAATGAATAGTGTTATATGGGCCTCTTTTTTTTAAAAAAAAAAGACTGCCTGGTTATTTGTTCAAGGATTTTTCGAGCAGTTTCTAGTTTCTTATAACTTCATGTAATAGGTTTCATTTTGTTGATTCTATATATGAACAAGCAGGCGGGATGAATATTCTTGGACATTTTGTTCAGATAGTTATCAACTCAGTTTGGAAGTACTTGCTTTTTGCTAAAAAATGATTTTTTTGGATGTGTTGGTAAATTTATTAGAAATTGTGAGATCTTGTTTTAGTGTATGTAATATATAGTTATGAAAGAAAAATATAATATGTAGCTACAAAAGAAAAAAATTATAACAAATGAAAGTAGATTCAAGAATATCAACTGACAACCATGTACCTTTCATGTTGTAAATCTAAACTAAGAGTCTTTAGGAGAAGTTAGAGCAATTTCAACATTTGTTTAAGGTTATGAAATCAATTATAATGATGTAGAATGATACAAACATGAATGAAGTTATATCAACTTTTGGATAATTGGGTAGCTGATGATGGATATTTGTTGATGGATGTTGCTTTTGTCACCGAAATGACTACAATCTTTTTAAAGTCATCTTCCCCCTAGAGGGGCAGGCACATATCCTCCATTCTTGTTGTTAATTAGTGAGATGCCTCTAATTTCAGGGATAGCAAATTCATAGCTAGTTAATGAATACTCTATCCTTTAAAATCTGTGACCAATGTCAAAAAAAAATCGTGGAGGTTGAACTTTTTTCCTATGCCAAAGAAAGGTGTTTTGTTATGACTTTAAAATCATGTGGAAATTTCAGCTTAAAATCTCGATCGCCAATATTGAATAAATCTGATTATGCTTTTGTTTAATGTCCAAGAAAAGTTTTGTATTTTGGGCTTAAACTCCTACAGAAATTTCAAACTCTCTTTTATTTTTTTTTTTTTTTTTTTTTTTTTTTTGGGGGGGGGGGTGAGGGGGGAGAAAAAATCCATGAGATTAATGTATGCATTGATATGGCATTCCTTAATAGGTTGAAGTGACATGCTTGTTTTGTTTGGAGAAAGCTACTAGAGTGTGGCACACATATTAGTACAAGTAACCCAATTTAGATGAGCTAGTTGCCAATAGTGTTTTCCCTCGTGAACTCATAAGTTACCTTGCTTGGTTGGCATAATGTTCTACATGACAACTAAATTGATGTTTTTGAATTAAAAAAAGAAATAGTTGCCCTGCTGCATTAGGGGGAGAAGGGTGGATTAAGACCACACACAATCTTGTGCTTCTTGCAGAAGGCTTCTGATCCATTGCATGTATGCCCTGAACTTCCAATTTGGTTGAGTTTCTAGTTGGTTATGCATGTTAGAATTATATAGGGCCTTTGTTTTTTTTAAAAAAAATTAATTGTTTCTTCTTTTTATTTGTTTAATTATTTAGAATTAAGACATTAGAAATTCAGAAAATGATAAGTGTGACCAAATATTGTTGTTCTCTTATCCTTGAACACATCAACGTTCGGTGGATGGAAATCTGTGATTATCATGCCTTGATGTCCTTAGGATATAACTTGGCATGTGGTCAGACTTATAACTTTCAGAGACATCACTCTCAACAATCTATTTTTACCAGTATCATATGCTTTGATACCTTGTAAATAGGGTGCTTTATTTTACCATGCCATACATCATTTAGACACAGAAAATGATAAATATTAGTAACAGAACAATGTATGATTACATGTTCCATTTTGACTTTTCCTTTATTGAGTATGCTTTTCCGATATATGATTTTTTTTTAATAATCATCACCTTGTTTGACTGAATGTACTTGCAATTCGAGATGTTCATGTGATCTCTAGGTACCAAGTTCTTGCTTATATTAAAAACATGGACATTGATGTGACCATGGTCTTGCCTGTAACTACAACACTCCTCTTTTTTTTTTTTTTTTGGTCAATGTCTTCCTTTGGCAATATGGTCCACTGTCATAACTAATCAGCTTTTGGCAAGAGAACAAATCACAGTGGAGCAGCTTACTCCCGCGCCCACCCACCCACCCATCTCTTAACTTTGTATATTAGATATTATGGCATTGGTGTTGTAATCAGGTTAAACAACTCTGGTAATGCGTGGTAGTTGTGACCTAGAGCTGACTACAGTATTTACTGACCGGTCGATCTTTTAGTTTGTGGTTGTTGTTAGAGATCATGACATAACAATTGCTATTGGCTTTCTTGCTTTGTGTCATGCAACATCATTAGCGAAACACCCTTTTGGGTAATTTTGGTTTACTCTCAAATATTAACTGTTGCAGTAGTTTGTCGTATGTATAGTTTTGTTTTTTGTGATCATCATTTTGCAAGTCCTCCCTGATAATGTCCTGGGTGTCCTCTTAGGTTTCGATATGCCACTCCTTTAGATTTAACTATAATCCTAAGCTGATAATTTATGTTGTGTTTACTGCCTTATTAATAATTATTATATTGTAAGTTGGCTTGTTGAGAATCTCTAAATGTGGCTGCCTATACATGCAATCAAGGTTGTGTTTCCTGTAGAAATTCATCTATCCACCTAAATTCCTTCAGCTTTACGGAACTAACTTTTCATTATAGGCTATTCTCTAAAGCAATGATTTAAGTCTCAGTGAGATGGACATCGAGATGGCCGAGACACTCGTCCCAGATATTCCGAGATCAATCTCGGCCATTTTGTCTTGTTCCGTCTTGGTCATAATATATTATAATTATTTTAAATCGATCTAATTTATTATAAAGATATAACTTTTGAAGTTCAAATATTTTAAAAATTGAATAAAACACTAAAACTTCATAAATATTTTTTTAAGAAAAAAAACTCAAGCAAGTATTAGGACTTCTGACTAGGTTGGGGATCGAGACGGGACAGGATGCGGATGGCGTTTTGTTCCATGGAAAAACCGAAACACCTCTATCCTATAAAATTTAAAACCTTACTCTGAAGTACAATCGTGTTAGAGTAAGATAGATAATATTGCAATATTTGAATTATCTGTTAAGAAGGCGTGAGGCGCTCAATAAAGCTACAGTGTTGGCAGATGTTGCATGCAACTTTAGTTGGGTTTACATATTGTGCTTGTCCGGCTTTCAACCCACAATGGGCCCTCGACATGGATGTTCTCAGGCATCAGGCTTATAAGCATTCGGACCTGTGTTGGATGTGTGAGGCTTTATTTCACTTGCACCTCAATTGCCAGTATGTGTGCAACATGAACCTTTTTTGAGGGAAGTGGGCAATGTGAACTCTGCATTCAACTTTTGTGGATATGTTTGCCAATTGTGCTGTGCTTTGATGTGCAATAAATATGAGTCCTGGATTATAGTCCTATGCTCAGCAACCTGGTTGAAAAGGTTGTGCTCCTTGCACTGACAAGCACATTCAGGATGCCAGCAGGTTGGATTGGTTCAACTTTGAATGAGTTGAGCCAAGTCATATTGTACTTAAAATAGCATATTGGATCTTCACTGGAGTTGCTGCTTCATGTGAACCTAGCAGACAAAAGAAAAAAACAAGCCCTGGTCTGCAGGATGATAACGGCCAGGTAGATTTGCATGTTTAAGAAAATAAACATTTGGGTTCATGTCAGAAGGAAGATTTGGGGAAGATTTTGGGATAAGGTAGCACATGGCATGTAAAGCATCAAAGTGCCTAACATGCCATTTGGCCCATGGCTTTCACAAGCTCACATGCTTATCACATCATCGTCAGATATCATGGTTCTTTTGGCACATTTAAACTGATGTTGTACTTGTTCGAGTTTATTATGTTGATAACTGATGGTGAATTTAATGATGATTTCAGAGATCTAGTTGATGACCTAGCAAGTTGAAATTCATGACTCAGTAGGCTTGGTTTTTGTGGTTCTTATTAAAGTCCCAGATTTTAAATGGCTTGGTACTTGACCTGCAGGAGAGCTCTTTCATCATCATCGAGGCTGAGTATAGATCCATCAGGCTGAGCCAGCTGTTGCTCATTATGTACGGAATTGAAAGACACATGCACACGCACTCAAACACATCTACTCGTGCATAATTTCATGCATAATATTTACATGATAAGCACATATAAACAGTAATTTCGAGTGCAGGTTTGGGTTTATCATGCAAATTTATCCTGTGAAGCATAAGACATAGGCATTATTGTAGCTCAACGAATATTTAGATATTTGTAGTTAATATCTTTGTGGTTAGATGCTTCACTGTATAATGCTTAAACTGTCCTTGCTCGGGTGGTTGATTAACAAATGCTGAATAATATGCTGCAGTATATCTTCATCGGATCTAGTTTCAAAGTGGATGGGCGAAAGTGAAAAGCTAGTCTCAAATCTTTTCCAAATGGCTCGTGAAAATGCTCCTTCCATTATCTTCATAGATGAAATTGATTCCTTATGTGGTCAGCGTGGAGAAGGCAATGAAAGTGAAGCTTCTCGAAGGATTAAGACCGAACTTCTGGTGCAGATGCAGGTAATTTAAGAACAATGTTATGCCCTGAATAGTATTACATCCCCTTAAAGCTGCCATTTCTAATGTTGATTAAATTAATATTTTTTGTATTATTTTTGTTTTTAAATTTGCTGTATAATTTCTATGTTGTTAGCATGACATCAGGCCATCTGTGCAAAAGTAATGAGTCTAAACTTCACCTTTTTTTTAATCTTATATGTTGCATGGTGCATGCTTTGGATTCATGCATGCTCTACCGTTGATAAGTGCTCTCTAGAAACATAGGCTAATTAAATAATTGGGTCAAGCCAATTACATTCAGTCAACACTGCTTAATTTTCTTTTAATGGGTGAGAGTGGCACATCGAAAAGCGAGCACAGATGTGCAAGAAAAAAATGTGGTAAACAATATTTTTATTTTTTGGAAAACTCTTTGTGACAGCATGGCTTCAGGTTCTGAATCTGGCCATGTGAGGCTGATTTCAGTGACTTTCCCATTATATATCTGAAATAACCTCTTTTTGATCACACTGTTAAATCAGTTGCTTGGTGTATAATTTGGCTGAAGAAGGTCCTCAGAGTTGATTGGTACACCCACCTATAAAAGGATCATTGTTGTTAATTACTACTTCACCTGTCAGTGACATGCAGTTCAGCTTCTTAGATGGTTATTGGGCCTTGAAGAGGTTGTAGTTATTTCTGGACTTTGAGATTGTTTAGCATGAGAAACATGACAATAGACAGATTCTTTCTGGAAGAAAACATTTACATATTATATCTTTTCCTTAACCTTTTAAATGCACCGATATTTCCTCTGCTCACACCTAACAGCTTCACAACCGATATTTACATAGATTGGCTCTTGTGACTGGTAAATTTAGCCAATTCGCTTGTTATCTGCCTTCTAGGTGAGAGATGCTGTATGTGGATTTTTTATCCATACAATTTTCCACTTGTTAAATTTTTATCCATACAATTTCTTTGATTATGCTATGAATGTTATACAACATCTGCAATACAAAATATGGTTTAGTCTTTATACTAGTCATTGCTTTTCTGCTTCTGCTGATTTGATATGACCATATTGTCTTGCAGGGTGTAGGAAACAATGACCAGAAAGTTCTAGTTCTTGCTGCCACAAATACTCCATATGCTCTGGATCAGGTTTAGTGAGACCTTGGTTAATTTTTTTAAATTAAAAGCTGCCAAATTTGGTTGCTTATGAATTTCCTTAGGGTTGTCAGAGCTGTTGTATATTATAACTTATTGTTGTGAATTACAGGCCATCAGGAGGCGTTTTGACAAGCGGATTTACATTCCTCTTCCTGATCTGAAAGCTAGGCAACATATGTTCAAGGTACTGTAGATACAAGGCTAGTCCAATTTCTTTCTTATCTGATCCTGTCTAATGTTGGGAGCTACTTTTTTCACTTGAATCCCTTATTTGGTTCTGAGATGAATTTCGCATTACATAAGTTCATGTCATCGTTTTTCTTTTTCAAATTATACAGGTACATTTGGGAGATACCCCGCACAACTTGACCGAAAGTGATTTTGAGCACTTGGCTCGCCGAACTGAAGGTTTTTCTGGTTCAGATATTTCTGTTTGTGTAAGTAGGAACAGTTCCTAATGGCCTTGAAGACTTTGTTGTGAGGCGTTGGTCTCTATCCATAGACAATGCTGAGTATCGTATTTAAATTGCGTTTCACTAAACAGGTTAAGGATGTACTCTTTGAACCTGTCCGCAAAACTCAGGATGCCATGTTTTTCATCAAGACCGGCGATGGGATGTGGATGCCATGTGGACCGAAACAACCCGGAGCTGTCCAGACTACAATGCAGGATCTTGCGGCAAAAGGTCTCGCTGCCAAGGTGCACACACAAAGCCTAAACCAACAATATGTTTTAAGGCAGACGCCCCTTGCTCTTACCTCTGATAGTATTGTTTCATGTTTTACTTCGAATAACCCAACAGATTCTTCCACCGCCTATTTCAAAGACAGACTTCGATAAAGTGCTGGCCAGGCAAAGACCTACCGTCAGCAAAGCTGATCTTGAAGTGCAGGAGAGATTCACCAAGGAGTTTGGAGAGGAGGGCTAATTGGTTGGATGGCCGAATGAGGGCATTGTAAATGTATATTGCCTTTAAGTTTGTTTGAGTGGAAATGTCTGGTTGCATAAAAACCTCTCATCAGGTGGAGTGCGCTGGATTCCCAATCGTCGACGGATCCCCTTGTGGAGATTCGACTATTTATGTGTTAGACCTGACTCCACCTTTGTCTCTGTAAGCGCTCCCACTGTTAGGGAACTAATATACTGAATATGATTAAATTCCCTATATACCGTACCCGTGTTTATTGAGATTTCTCATTTCTCTGTGTGTGTGGGTTGGACAGTTCTGATTCTCTATTTTTGCCCGGAAAGGCAACCAAGTACAGGACACTAAAGTGTACCATTCGGGGCGGTGTCAGGTTGCTCTTTTTTGCAGTAAAAGCTATGATTCATCTGCCAGCTGATCGACAAAGCTGGTTCCTTAAGAATTAGATAAAACATGTACGTTGAGGTTGCCACAGCAGAATACGATGGAAACAGATGGTCGGTCGGCTGGGCTGTGACGTAGACCCGACCTAGGGAAGAGGGGAAGAGAGGGAGGGGTGTTACGGGGACATGATGATGGATGGGTCTAACAGTGGTAGGGGCGCTGTCATGGCGTTGCTTGATGGAGGACGAGGAGGCTAAATGGGGGAGGAGAAAGAAGGAAGGGGGAGGAATTAATATAGAGGATTAGAGAGATTGAATGTATTATTTTTACGGCTTCATTCTTAAGATGCTTAAAACTTTGATAAATTCTATTTTAAGATTTTGTTTGTGCTTTGGTTTTCTCTTCTCCTAGTTATCTTTATATTTATTTATATATATATATATATATATATATAGAGAGAGAGTTTGTGCTTGAATTCACTCAAGTCGTACTACCTGGAATGTCATCCATTCATGCATTGACGTATGCATAGTTTATCCATATCAGGAGACTATATTTCTGATACGGTTTCTGTGTGTTTGGGGCAGGTGATTAACTTGATTATATTTCCAATGTATTGATTTTACAAAAATTATTGATGACTAGACTTAGGTTGTGACAGAGTAAGGGCAGCTCCACCAGATGCTAATTACAAATTTGCATTTGGATGGATAATCGGCTTTCATCTAGAGTTCAAGCGAGCTAGTACAGTGGCCTATCCAAGCCTTCAATTATTGTCTGCTGGTAGAACCGGTGATTCCCACGGATGGTGTGATTCACAAGAGTGAAAGATAGAAATGCCATTTGAAAAGTCTTTTACACCATGCACAATGATTAACTTTATATGTGTATGATTATACATGCATTAAAAATATTTTTACTTTTTTTACGCTAAATGTACTGTTAATCACCGCGTGGGATGCACAAATAGTTTTTTTATGTCTTTTAACATTAATTCTAGGTGGCCCATTTTGAGTTAGTTATCTCTTTTTTTTTCAAAAAAAAAAAAAAAAGAAAAAGAAAGTAGATTGATTTGTCCTTTCATTCTACTTAGATTGCAAGAAGGTGAGGTCAGTTCTTGCTCCAAATCAGACCCCCATGTCATCAGAATAAAGGTAACGGCGGCCCGGGACCCCATCGGTTCCGGGGTGCACCGGCATTTCTCCGCCCCCGGGACCCCATCGGATCTCAGGATGGGGTCATCATCTCCTGGCCCTGGGACCCCACCGGTCCCGAGGTGCACCGGCATTTTCCCACCCCCGGGACCCCATCGGGTCTCGGGATGGGGTCATCATCTCCTGGTCTCGAGACCCCACCGGTCCCAGGGTGCACCGGCCTTGTCATCATCTCCTGGTCTCGAGACCCCACCGGTCCCGGGGTGCACCGGCCTTTCCCCGACCCCGGGACCCCATCGGGTCTCGGGGTGGGGTCATCATCTCCTGGCCCCGGGACCCCATCGGGTCTCGGGGTGGGGTCATCATCTCTTGGCCCGAGACCCCACCGGTCCCGGGGCGCACCGGCCTTTCCCGACCCCGAGACCCCATCGGGTCTCGGGGTGGGGTCATCATCTCCTGGCCCCGGGACCCCACCGGTCCCGGGGCGCACCGGCATTTCCCCGCCCCGGGACCCCATCGGGTCTCGAGGTGGGGTCATCATCTCTTGGCCCCGGGACTCCACCGGTCCCGGGGCGCACCGGCCTTTCCCCGACCCCGGGACCCCGTCGGGTCTCGGGGTGGGGTCATCATCTCTTGGCCCCGGGACCCTACCGGTCCCGGGGTGCACCAGCATTTCTCCGTCCCCGGGACCCCATCGGGTCTCGGGGTGGGATCATCATCTCTTGGCCCCGGGACCCACCGGTCCTGGGGTGCACCGGCATTTCCCCGCCCCCGGGACCCCATCGGGTCTCGGGGTAGGGTCATCATCTCCTGGCCCCGGGACCCCACCGGTCCCGGGGTGCACCGGCATTTCCCCACCCCCGGGACCCCATCGGTCTCGTGGTGGGGGTCATCAGCAATAGGCATGCAGCTCCACCGTCAAGGAAAATGACGATTCCAGGTCGCATGGTGCACCCAGTGATTCTCAGTACGCCCGTGATTGCACCCCGTACGGAGGGTCATACCTCATAACGGCGCATGGTGCATTGCATGTCCCTGTGCCTGGCCATGCCTTGCTGCGGCGTACGATTCACCACCACATGTAACTGTGCTCGGTCATATCAGCCGATGGCGCGCACTGGATGCCTTCGCAGCTGTCGAACACGTATGATATCATGTCAGCAAGCAGTACGGGATGCCTCCAGCACGCGTAACGATGGTACGGTGGTGATCTCCCGAGACAGTAAGATAAGGTATTCAGACAAATATAAATATAAAGGCACGTGCTCGCACTGTAAGTGGGATCTGAACTCTGGTTTTCTGAGCTTTCTTCCTCCTAGAAAAACCCTAACCGCCTCAGTTCTCTTTCGCTGAGCTGTTCTTTGTCTGAGCCCGAGTGACTGACTTGATCGTCGGAGGGTCCTACCGGTATCACCGGTCTCCAGGGACTTGTCTTGCAGGACTCCGAGGAGAGGACGTCCGTCTTCCCCGACGTTTGAGGAAGGTGACTTGGCATCATCAGATTGACGCGCCAGGTAGGGAGAGTGTGAGAAAGACGTCGAGCCAGCAGCTTTCTTCTCTCTCCTTTCTTCCAGATCTTAAAGTCATGGTGACGACCCGGATGAAGGGAGCTTCAGCCAGTCGCGCTGGGGGCAGCGCTGCGGGGCTGGTCCACCCGCGGAGGCCCCCCGACTCTCGCATCCAGTATCCCGGAGCCTCTGCATCTCCGGGGGGCAGGGCCTCCTGCTCCACAGAATGATGCTTCTGCGCCTGCTCCGCAGCAACTCCAGGAAGATCGACTCACTGCCTGGCCACGCAGGTCCAGTCTTTGGCGGCGATGGTTCAGGGCTGCAGCACCAGCAGGCGGCCTTGTAGCAGCCGGAGCTGAACCCATCTATCCCGGGGGTGATGCAACCAGCCAGCATTCCTTCCGCCGGAGATCGCCGGTCCCTGTGGATCGTCGCCGCCGATCCCCGGCCAAGCCTCATCACCGTGAAGCCTCTAAAAGACTCCGGTCTCCCTCTCGCCATGCTAGCGTTTCTCCTAAGCGGCGGCATGGGAAGGAGGCGGAGCGCCCGCACCGGCATCGCCGCCCTTGTTCTTCTTCTTCTGAATCTTCAGGAGAGGGCTCTTTCGATGGCCGGATGCCTCGCCGAGTTGAGTGTCGACTCGAGGAGTGCAACCAGAAGCTGGAGGAGCTTAGCCGTCGAATCACCCACCTGCCAGAGACAGATTACGACAGTCGGCCTCCCTTGTCCCGCCGCATCATGGAGGAGCCCATCTCTACCAAGTTCCTCCTTCCTCAACTAGATCCATAAGATGGGACCGCGGATCCCCTGGACCATTTGGAAAGCTATAAGGTACTCATGCAAGTCCAGGGGGCCACTGACTCACTTATGTGCGTTGCTTTCCCGGCCACTTTGAAGAAGGCTGCTCGAGCTTGGTATTCTCGTCTGCCGCCACGAAGCATCGACTCCTTCCGCCAGTTGGAGAGGGCTTTCTTGGCCCACTTTGATGCCTGCCGGAAGATCCCGAGGGTGGCGGACAGTCTATTTGCCGTTCAGCAGAAGAATGGCGAGTCTTTGCGGGATTATGTTGCCCGATTTAAAGAGGCCGCCCTGGAGGTCTACAACCTGGAAGACTCGGTGGCTACCCTGGCTCTGAAGCGGGGGCTTCGCCCTTCTCGCTTCGCATATTCTCTTGACAAGAAGCCGCGGGCTCCTACTCTGAACTTCTGATCCGGGCCCAGAAGTATATCCGGGCGGACAAAGCCGACTTTTCCCGGCATGAAGCTGGCGGGAGCATCCCCAGGAAGCCGACCCAGCCAGAACCTGCAGAAGCCCGCCCAGGAGGCCCGAGCCTCCTCGCCGACCAGACAACCGTCCTCGACCTCCCACCCAAGAGACGGGCCTTACACCCCACTGCTTGCCCCAATATCTCAGATCCTACTCGAGATTGAAGGGGAGCCTTATCTGCAACGCCCTCCTCCCATCAACCCGAAGATCCCCGGAACAAGAACCTCTACTGCCGCTACCACCGGGACCATGGCCACGACACCGACGACTGCCGGCAGCTGAAGAAAGCTATTGAAGACCTCATCCAGCGGGGCCACCTGAGAAAGTTCGTCCAGAGGGCGACCCGGGAGCTCCTGGCCCATCAGCGCCCGCGCCGCCGGTGATCGATAATGCCCCGACGGGGAAGACGGTGGCGATGATTTCCTGGGGGGCAGGAGGCCCATTGAAAAACAAAGGGGGGGGGGAGCTGAGACTGTAATTCCTTTTTTCGGAAAAGGACTTGGAAGGGGTTGTAAATAAGGATGATGATAGCGTCGTCGTGTCCATGACGATCGCTAAGCACCCTGTAAAAAGAATCTTAGTTGACAGTGGGAGCTCTGTAGATGTTTTAAACTATGATGCCTTTGTTCGTATGAACTTGTCGCATGGTCTGCTTCGACCGGTCGCCACGCCTTTGATGGGGTTCACGGAGACTCCGTGGGGGTTGAGGGGGAAATCACTCTTCCCGTAACGGCTGGTACGGCTCCCTGCCAAAGCACTGTTCTCATGAAGTTCTTGGTGGTTCGTATGCCCCTCGCATACAATGCAATCCTCGGGAGACCCGGCTCAACCTCTTGGATGCTATCATATCCACCAAGCGGCTCCTCGTGAGGTTCCCGACCAACGGAGGGGTCGGCGAGATGCGAGGAGAGCAGGGCCTACCGGCACTTTGCTATCACTTGGCCCCTAGTCCCCAGGAGACGGCACCTGCACCGGAACCAGAGGCCCTTGACCCGCGAGACTTAGAGAAAAGGGGGGAACCGGCCGAGCGGCTGCTCACTTTCCCCCTCGGGGAGGACCCCGTGCGGACGGTTCGAGTTGGAGCCTTACTTCCGGAGGAAGCTCGTGACCGACTCCTTACCTTTTGCGGGCCAACGCCGACGTCTTCGCATGGTCAGCGTCCGACATGCCCGGGATCCCGGAGGGGGTGATTACGCACCAGCTCAACATTCGGCCGGAGTGCCGGCCCGTCAGACAGAAGAAAAAGGAGTTTTGCCCCGGACCGACAGAAGGCTGTTGATGAGGAGGTGCGGAAGCTGCTGGCGGCTGGTCACATCCGTGAGGTGCGCTACCCGGACTGGCTGGCGAACGTCGTGATGGTTCGCAAGGCCAGCGGAAGCTGGAGGATGTGCGTGGATTTCACCGACCTCAACAAGGCGTGCCCCAAGGACAGCTTCCCGTTGCCCCGGATCGACCAGCTGGTAGACGCCACCTCCGGGCACGAGACGCTCAGTTTCATGGATGCGTTCTCGGGGTATAATCAAATCAAGATGAGCCCGGCGGATGAAGAAGCAACTTCCTTTATCACAGAGAAGGGGATTTACTGTTACCGGGTGATGCCCTTCGGATTGAAAAATGCCGGGGCCACTTACCAAAGATTAATGAACAAGGTCTTTGAGGACCAGCTGGGGCGCAACATGGAGGTGTATGTGGATGACATGCTGACCAAGAGCACCAGTACAGAAGACCATGTGGCTGACCTTGAGGAGACTTTCAACAATTTGCGTCGGTATCGAATGAAGCTCAACCCCCACAAATGCGCCTTTGGAGTGGCAGCAGGCAAATTCCTGGGCTTTATGGTGACCCAGCGGGGATCGAGGCCAACCCCGACAAGATCAGGGCTATCCTGGAGATGAGGCCCCCAGCCAACAAGAAGGAGGTGCAGCGCCTGACGGGGAGGGTGGCGGCCCTGAGTCGCTTCATGTCAAGGTCGGCGGAAAGGTGCCTGCCCTTCTTTAAGGCGCTGCGCAAGGTCAACGGCTTCGAATGGACAAAGGAGTGCAGGGCTCCTTTGAGGAGTTGAAGCAGTTTCTCTCCACTCCTCCGCTGTTGTCCAAGCCTGAAAATGGAGAAGAGCTCTTCTTATATCTGGCCGCTTCCCCCGAGGCTGTCAGCTCCGTACTTGTGCGTGGATGCTGTCGGGGCCCAGAAGCCAATCTATTATACCAGCAAAGTACTCCATGACGCTGAGACCAGGTATTCGAGAACCGAGAAGATTATCTTCGCCTTGGTGGTCTCTACTCAACGCCTTCGGCCTTACTTCCAAGCCCACCCTATCGTGGTGCTTACGGACCAGCCTCTCGAGCTATCTTATCTCGCCCTGACACCTCCGGTCGGTTGGCCAAGTGGGCCATTAAGCTAAATGAGTTTGATCTGTCCATCCGGCCAAGGTCAGCCATGAAGTCTCAGGTGTTGGCGGATTTCCTGGTCGAGTGCTCCTGGACCGAGAAGGACATGGAGGAGGCGCGACCGGATGAGCGTGCGGACTCTCCCTCATCCGAGGGGCGGAGGACTGGATCCTGCATGTGGATGGAGCGGCAAACTCTCAAGGGAGCGGAGCCGGACTCATTCTCGCAAGCCCGGAGGGAGACGTGGTGGAGTACGCTCTCAGATTCCAGTTCCCAGCAACTAATAATCAGGCGGAGTACGAAGCCTTGTTGGCGGGGATGAGGTTAGCTGAGGGGCTAGGCGCTGGGCGCTTGAGGGCCTTCACGGACTCTCAACTTGTTTCTGGACAAATCACTGGAGAATATGAGGCTAGAGACCCAACCATGTCCCGATACTTGAGCAAGGTGCGGTCCCAGGCGTCTCGTTTTCTTACTTCCGTATCAGCTATATCCCCAGAGCGGAGAATGCCAGGGCTGATGCATTGTCCCGCCTGGCCACTTCGGCCGACGGGACGTTGGGAAGGACATATGTGGAACACCTACAAGTCCCGAGCACTGAGGCGCGGATGAAGCATTGCCAGTGGAGCAAGAGCCCTCCTGGATGGATGCATACGTCCGGTACTTGACTGACGGTACTCTCCCGGAGACCCCCGCCGAGGCCAAGCTGCTCAGGCGGAGGGCCCCGAGATTCCTGATGATGAACGGGAAGCTCTATCGGAGGTCTTTCTCGTACCCAGTTCTCAGGTGTGTGGGGCCGGCTGAATCAGATTACATCCTCAGGGAGATCCACGAAGGTATATGCGGGAGCCACCTGGGGGGCAGAGCCCTAGCCTACAAGGCCCTGCGCCAAGGGTACTTCTGGCTGACGATGAAGGAAGATGCGGCTGAGCTTGTTAAGAAGTGCGATAGCTATCAACGTCACGCTAATATCCAGCGACAGCCGACGTCTCACCTGACCCCCTTGGTAGCACCTTGGCCCTTCGCCCAATGGGGCATGGATATCCTGGGACCATTTCCCCCGGCTTCCGGGCAACGGAAGTTCCTCTTGGTAGCGGTGGATCACTTCACCAAGTGGGTTGAAGCCGAGGCTTTGGCCAAGATCACCGAAAGCAAAGTGAGATCCTTCTTCTGGAAGTCCATCGTATGTCGGTTCGGACTGCCACGCACACTAGTCACCGATAATGGCCGGCAATTTGACAACGCGCCCTTCCGGGAGTTCTGCTCCGAGCTGGGTATCTGTCAGAGGTTCACTTCCGTCGGGCATCCTCAAACCAACGGGGCAGCCGAAGTGACTAATCGGATCATCCTCCAGGGGCTGAGATCTCGGCTAGATGGCTGCAAGGGGCGATGGGTGGAGGAACTCCCCAACGTGTTATGGGCCTACCACACAACGCCGCGAGCTCCCACCGGCGAAACGCCGTTCAGCTTAGTCTTTGGCTCTGAAGCTGTTATTCCTGTGGAGGTCGGTGCACCAAGCCCTCGGGTGGAAGCATACAGCGAGGAGGGTAACCCTGACCAACTGCGAGCCAACCTCGACCTGGTGGAGGAGGTGCGAGACCGGGCGCGGCTTCGAATGGCAGCCTACCGACAGCGGGCCGCAAAGTACTACAACGCTCGTGTGCGCCCCCGGACGTTCCTGCCAGGAGATCTGGTCCTTCGACGGGCTGAGGTCTCGAAGCCAGCTGAAGGAGGCAAGCTAGCCCCAAACTGGGAGGGTCCTTACCGGATCTCCGAAACACTCCGCCACGGAGCTTATAAAATTGAAGAACTTGATGGGACGCCACTCCCTAGGACGTGGAATGCGGATAACCTTCGTCGGTATTATCAGTAATGTATTCCTCCTTTCATATCAAGTATCACTCCTGTATTCGCTTGGGTCCTCACCCCTTGGTCAATATTAACGAGATTCAATTTTAGCTATCTGAGTCTCCACACAAAAGCCGACCCGGTCGGCACCAAAGCCCTGCACCAGCCAGGCATAAAGCCCAGTGTACCACTGGCAGAGTGGTATACCACGGCTCTCAGCAACAAAAGCCCGACCCCGGTCGGCACCAAAGCCCTGCACCAGCCAGGCATAAAGCCCAGTGTACCACTGGCAGAGCGGTGTACCACCGGCTCTCAGCAACAAAAGCCCGACCCCGGTCGGCACCAAAGCCCTGCACCAGCCAGGCATAAAGCCCAGTGTACCACTGGCAGAGCGGTGTACCACCGGCTCTCAGCAACAAAAGCCCGACCCCGGTCGGCACCAAAGCCCTGCACCAGCCAGGCATAAAGCCCAGTGTACCACTGGCAGAGCGGTGTACCACCGGCTCTCAGCAACAAAAGCCCGACCCCGGTCGGCACCAAAGCCCTGCACCAGCCAGGCATAAAGCCCAGTGTACCACTGGCAGAGCGGTGTACCACCGGCTCTCAGCAACAAAAGCCCGACCCCGGTCGGCACCAAAGCCCTGCACCAGCCAGGCATAAAGCCCAGTGTACCACTGGCAGAGCGGTGTACCACCGGCTCTCAACAACAAAAGCCCGACCCGGTCGGCACCAAAGCCCTGCACCAGCCAGGCATAAAGCCCAGTGTACCACTGGCAGAGCGGTGTACCACCGGCTCTCAGCAAAAGCCCAACCCCGGTCGGCCAAAGCCCTGCACCAGCCAGGCATAAAGCCCAGCGTACCACTGGCAGAGCGGTGTACCACCGGCTCTCAGCAACAAAAGCCCGACCCCGACGGCACCAAAGCCTGCACCAACCAGGCATAAAGCCCAGCATACCACTGGCAGAGCGGTGTACCACCGGTCTCAGCAACAAAGTCCGACCCGGTCGGCACCAAAGCCCTGCACCAGCCAGGCATAAAGCCCAGTACCACTGGCAGAGCGGTGTACCACCGGCTCTCAGCAACAAAAGCCCGACCCCGGTCGGCACCAAAGCCCTGCACCAGCAGGCATAAAGCTCAGTGTACCACTGGCAGAGCGGTGTACCAGGCTCTCAGCAACAAAAGCCCAACCCGGTCGGCACCAAAGCCCTGCACCAGCCAGGCATAAAGCCCAGTGTACCACTGGCAGAGCGGTGTACCACCGGCTCTCAGCAACAAAAGCCGACCCCGGTCGGCACGCCCTGCACCAGCCAGGCATAAAACCAGTCCACTGCGCTCTCAGCAACAAAGCCCTCGGCTCCTGCGCTAGCCAGGCACGAAGCCCTACACCCGTCGGCACCCAAGCCCCGCCTCGGACGGCACAAGAAACTTCGGGCTTGCTGAACCTAAAGCCCGGCACCCGACGGCGCAAAGTCCCGCCGGTCAGATAAAAGCCGACCCCCAGTAGACACCAAAGCCACGCGCCTATTCAGTACAAAGTCCAACACTCGGCAGGGCGGTGCCCCGATGCCTCGAGGAGCCCGTCTACCTAACCCCTAACTGCCGGTGTTTCCGCTCCGAAAAACTCACTCTCCCTGGTCCTAACTTTCGGGTCTAGGCAGCTGGGGTGGAATGTCGCGAGTTAAGAGTTGTCCCCCGGCGCTATCTAAACTAATGGGATCACAGGGCTGAGTGTCGTCGATTGACGAGGTTCATGATGAGACAGAACGCGTCTTGAAGAATGTTTTCATTAATTAGAAAGGGCTACAAAATGCCGACGTTGTCGGACTTATAAAAAGAAAGAACAAAACAACAAGAGTGAGCTCACGGCTCCGCCGGTGCGTGCTCATCATCAGAAGGGGCCAAGTCAGACAAACGCTCCAGGTCAACCTCCAGGGCCTGGGGGAAGTTCAGGTCCCTGGCCACCTTCTCCTTGCCATGCTGGAACCCGTCGAGGAATGCAGCCGCCGAGGCTTCGGCCAGGTCATCTGTGAAGCGCCCGGACGCCTTGTACTCCTCTACGAGCCCGGCGGCCCGGATCTTCTCTGCAGCAAGGGCCTCCGTCGCAACCCTTTCAGCCTCCTGCGCGGCTCACCTCCTCTTTGAACCGGCTCACCTCCTCTTTGGACCAGCTGGCCTCCTCCTTCGCCGCTCGCGCCTCTTCTGTCGCCGTGCCGCGCGCTCCTCGGCCTCCCGGAGGGCTGAGGTTAGCTCAGAGATATGAATGTCCCTGGCCATTACAGCGTTCTCAGCCTCCGTCATTTGGAGGAGCGCTGTGCGTGCACGGTTGGATTCAATCTCCACCCGGCTCTCGGCGGCCTGCAAATCGTTCGCCCAGGCGCTTCTGGCCGACTCTAGCGCTTTCTCAGCCGCCTCTGCGCGGCACCGAGCCTCCTCGACCTCCTTCTGCGTCTCCGCAGAAGGACTTTCCTATCACGCATTGCTTCCCTGGCGGCCCTTAGGGAATATGCAATCTGCACGCATAAACTCCAGGTCAGCTGAAGGAAGGGAATAAAAGGTAAAGGGCAAGAAGATCACTTACCTTGACGACAGCAGCATAGGAGTCTTGAAAGAAC
>UESW01004656.1:409893-553153 GCA_900491605.1 Calamus simplicifolius
GAGATTCAAATTCCCGCTCCAATCTATCATCCTTAAGTATCCCAATAGGCACATTGCCTTTAGTTTTTTAATTCCAGTAAAATAAATTTCAACAGCAAATTTAAAACGCATCATTCTCTGCGGTTCTAATGGGTGTTCTAGTCCGCTTTAACTTGTCGTTTTTGAGCATTCCGATGGGCATCGATGATTATCACTTCTAATTTTTCTAATTTAGTTAAAATATAACAACGTTTCTAACAATTCTTTCAAATAATTTCAATACCAATCATCAAAATAAATAAATAAATAATAGCAAATTCTTAACTTGCGTAAGTTTAGTCTATGGTAATCATGATGGCCACGTTCTTCATGCGGAAGCCTTTATAAGACTCTCTTGCACGAGCAACTGGGCATATTGATGGAATCAGGCTCGAAATTGATTTATAATCATCATTATTATTTTATTATTATTATTATTATTATTATTATTATTATTATTATTATTATTTTAATAGATAGCAATTAAATTAGGTGAGATTAAATACAAGATGAAGAGGTAACATCAAAAAGATCTATCAACTCAAATTTAATCTTTTTATTAATAAATTAAAAATAAAATCTAAACCTAATAATTCTCTAAAAAAATACTTTAATCTATTCTTCAATGAATTGAAGGCTTATTTGGTAAACAGGAATATTTGACCGTTGCTTAAATAATTCAATTTTTAAGCCATTTTTAATGTGATTTGGGGTTAAGGCTTTTAAGGCCATTATAAGACACGCCGTTGAAGCTTTTATGGGCTAAGTTATAGACTCAGCAATTTAGATTGAGGGATGAATCAATCAAAGAATTCTTTATCTTTTATTATATATTTTTATTTTTATTATTGATCTTTTCTTAGGCTACGAAGGTTTCATTGGGTTGCACCTCCACGCGATCGTGCTCGTGGTAAGAGGATCGAGTCAAACCGGATCGTTGTACCTTGAAAAAGGGTAAAAATCCGATCCTTATGGCAGTGTGTAATACGCCTCGGTTCTGGTTTGATTCATATCATCTTTTATTTTTTACTTTATTTATGTATTTAAATTTCTATATATATTTCTAGCAATTTCTAGGAAAGGATTTTTTGCAATATCAAAAATATTTTCTAATAGATAAGGATCATATTTTTTTTCTATCACTAGAAATTGCTACATTTTTATTATAATTATTAAAAAAAATACTTTTGAATCAGTCCAGATTTTCTGTAAAGGGGACTGCTTAACATGAAAAAGCATATTATTTTTTTTAGTGTATCATAATCATAAATTATTGTTTAAATATTAACTAATTTATTGGTTCCGTGGATGCTACGATTTCTAAAGTTTTATTTCTTCTTTTAGAATGTGTTGTGTGCATTTTTTACTTTATCTAGCTTCCATGTATGCTCTATTAATCTCATGACTATTTATGTTTTCTTCATTTTATTGATTTAATTGAAATATACTTAGGAAGGCACTTTATTAAGAATTTTTTTTAATCTTAAGAAAAAAAGAAGTAAGTGGTGCAATTTATATATTTGCGGTAGTTGTCATAAACATGATCGGTGTCTTTCACGCCTCCAAGTCAGCAACAGATGAATAAAGAATGGTGAGAGATTTGTGGGCTGGGGTAAGTTTCGTTGAACTTTTTTCAAGGAAGGTGAGCATGGAAAGAAACCTGATCGAATATATTTTCTCCAACTTTGATGGTGAAGGTTGGTAAATATATTATAGCGACGAGTATGAATTTTGAATGTGTCTATATTATATATACATGACAGATATATTCATTCTTCAACACTTAATATTATTGATGTTCTTCTTATGATGCTTATATGCAATAGATAGATTTATAATATTCTATAATATTTAATATTATTGAATTTTCAACTGATGCCAAGTTTTTAGTTGTCATGGTTTTAGAGAGACTTCTTCTTGTGCATATTTTCTTCAAATTTATATTTGAAGCAATTCTATGTGTTATGATCTGTTTTTAGCAATTTGGCATTTGTATTTTTTGCATTGAAGAAAATGTATTTTTCATTCCTATTCACTGGTTGTAAATTGTGGGAATCCACTTTAGGAAGGAATTCATGTTCTACTTGTTGGAGTCAACCAGTAGTATAGTGAACTTAATTTTCTAATTAAAAATTATTAAAAAATCATATATTATGCTATCTTGCTTTAAAAAGATTGTTATGCATATGATTAACTTACGTATAATATTTATTTGCATTTGATCATAATTATCATACTCCCTTCTTGTTATTTGCAAAATCCTACGGAACCTTTAAATGGTATTATTGCTGATCTTTTGGTTCTTAGTTATAGCTCATTTATCTTTACTGATCATGAGTTATTATATTGCTTTGTCAATATCACGGGACATTTTGGTTTAGTTCAACATATGAAATCCAAGGAGTGTGATGCATTAATTATTAGCCAATATTTAGTTAGGCTAGCCCATCAAGAAAGATATTATTATGGGTAATTTAAATGAGCATCAAGAAAGAACTCATAGCGAAGCTGGAGGTGCCTGCCGTGTGGTTTAGGTGGTGGTTAAAAAAGATGGTGCCACCTATGGAGACGGCGAGCAAGTTGAAGAAGATGTTAGCTGCTGTAGGATGAAGTAATAGTTTCTATGACTTGTCCTCCAGTATACCTTTAATCGCCACATGCGATCTGGAGCTTCCAAAGCAATAAGGTGTACAGACTTTCACCATAACATGAAGCTAGAGTGTAGCGTGATACTCCAGCAATGTGACCTCCACCATCCAGCAATGATGAGGCAGCGGTGAGCCCTTGGTCGCAAGGTATTTAGGTATAGGTTATTGAGATTTTGTTTAAATAAACTAAGGTATTGTAGATATGTTTAGGGAATAGTCGTGAACTCTCCCGCGGCAATTCTTGCTTCAGAAGCTGAAGCGACGTGATGCTTCATTCCAAAAAAGAAACTTTATCCGTTTTCTTTAAATCTCTGCAATGGATATGTTACGAAACGATGCGGCTCTCCAGAAATCAACGCTTCACAGGCTCTAGTGCCGAAACGCTCAATTTCTATAAATCCATATACAAATCAAATAAAAAAAAAGAATCTTTTCTTGTCTACAATCGAGTTTTCATTATTGCTTTGGTGCAAACTCGATAAAAGGCTTGTCTTATCCTGCGGCGTATTTGCTATTCACCCACACAGCATTCGAGAGGGTGCAAATAACGCTTAAGGAAAGCGTTCCGTGCATGATTCAAGCCTATCCTTATCTTCATCTCTCTCGGTTCTTATCTAAATCTTTATCCCTATCTCTTCTTATCTAGACTTTCCTTTTTTAAATTTTTTCTACAATCTTAAGCGTTATTTCAATGGAGACCGAGACTTTTGTTGCCACTATCAAGTTGATGAACCAAGATCTTGTCAGACTCGATCGATTCGATGGCACTAATTTCATCCGTTGGCAAGATAAGTTAAAGTTTCTTCTCACTGCATTAAAGATCTTCTACATCCTCGATCTGGACTTGGTGCCTATACCGGAGCCAACTGAAAACAACTCCGACGAAGTCAAGGCAGAGCGCAAGAAGCGAAGGAAGGACGAATTCATATGCTGCGGGCACATCCTCAATGCTCTATCCGATCGATTGTATGATCTATACACTAACACACAATCGGCAAAAGAGATATGGAATACATTGGAATACAAGTACAAGGCCAAGGAGGAAGGTACGAAGAAATTTCTCATCTCTAAATATTTTGATTTCAAGATATGTGATGAGAAGTCAATTCTTGCACAAGTGCATGAATTGCAAGTGATTGCCAACAAACTCAAAGCAGTGAAAATAGATATTCCCAAGTCTTTTCAAGTTGGTGTGATAATCATAAAATTACCGCAGTCTTGGAAGGGCTATAGGAAAAAACTTCTTCACAACACCGAGGATTTTTCCTTGGAGCAAATTCAGAAACACCTTCGAATCGAGGAGGAATCGAGGATGAGGGAGAAGTTGGAGAATGTCAACATTGAAACGGGGTTTTCAAAGGCCAATGCTGTGAGCAAGCCTAAGAAGGACAAAAAAGAAGGCAAAGCAAACTATCTTGGTCCCAAAAAGAATCAAGAAAAGTTCAAGAAAAAGAAGCCCAAAGGAAGCTGTTATGTGTGTGGCAAACCCGGGCATTTTGCTCGTGACTGTAGACACCGCATGAACCAAATTAAGGTAGTAAATGCCACCAACGTTGACGATGATGAAATCATCGCCGCCGTGAGCGAAGTTATGGCGGTCCATGGCAAGGTCCCTGGATGGTAGTACGATACTTGCGCCACCGTCCACGTTTCCTATGATAAGTCTATGTTCAAGACTTATGTGGATGTCATCGATGGACAAGAGATACAGATGGGCAATGAAGGCCAGTCCAAGGTGTATGGCAAAGGAAATGTAGAACTCAAATTCACTTTTGGCAAGAAAATTACTTTGTCAAATATGTTGCATGTGCCGGATATGAATAGGAACCTTGTTAGTGGGGATCTTTTGGGCAAACCAGAAATAAAATCTATTTTTGAGTCGGGCAAACTTATTTTGACCCGTAATGGTATATTTGTTGGCAAGGGCTATTCTAATGATGGAATGGTCAGATTATGTATCATTGACAATTCTATTAATAAAGATGTTGCTTCTGCTGATATGCTTGACTCAATTACATTATGGCATGGTAGACTAGCACATATTGGAATTAGTACCATGAAAAGGCTTGTTAAATATGGTTTGATTTCTTGCAAAATTGATGAGTCCAATAAATGTGAAATATGCATTAAATCAAAGATGACTAAGAAACCATTTCATAGTGTTGAGAGAAATTTTAACTTATTAGAACTTATGTATTCTGATATATGTGAATTTAATGGCATGTTAACTAGAGGTGGGAATAGGTATTTCATTACCTTTATTGATGATTGCTCTAGATTCACATATGCTTATTTATTAAAGCATAAAGATGATGATTTCCATGCTTTTAGAATATATAAAGCGGAGGTAGAAAATCAGTTAGGTAGAAATATTAAAATCCTTAGAAGTGATAGGGGTGGAGAATATTTTCCTAATAATTTTAATGCATTTTATGAAGAAAATGGCATTATACACCAAAGTTCCACACCACGTATACCACAACAAAATGGTTTGGCTGAAAGTAAGAATAGAACATTACAAGAGATGATAAATGCTATATTAATGCATTCCGAATTGTCATTTAATTTATGGGGTGAAGCTTTATTTGCTGCTTGTCATATTTTAAATAGAATTCCTTTAAAGAAAAGTCAGACCTCTCCATATGAGATATGGAAAGGAAGAAAGCCCAATATTGGGTATTTCAAAGTGTAGGGGTGCCTTGCCTACTACAAGAACCTAGACCCCAAAAGAACCAAATTGGGTCCCAGAGGGATAAGAAGTGTATTTGTGGTTATGCCACAAATAGCAAAGTTTATAGACTCTTGGATCTAGATCGGGATCAGGGTTTGGATCGATCACAACCGTCAGATCGACGCCGATCGGTCTGATCGCCACGGTCCGAGATCGGTCGTGGACGATCAGGATCAGGGCTTGGATCGATCGCAACCGTCGGATCATCGCCGATTGGACCGATTGCCATGGTCTGAGATCGGTCATGGACGATCGGGATCAGGGCTTGGATCGATCACAACTGTTGGATCGACGCCGATCGGTCCGATCGCCACGGTTCGAGATCGGTCGTGGATGATCAGGATCAGGGCTTGGATCGATCGCAACCGTTGGATCATCGCCGATTGGACCGATCGCCACAGTCCGGATCGGTCGTGGACGATCGGGATCAGGGCTTGGATTGATCGCAACCATCGGATCGTCTTGATCTTGGACCGATCGCAACGGTCTGGGATCAGTTGTGGCCGATCGGGATCAGGGCTTGGATCGATTGCAATCGTCGGATCATCGTCGATCGAATCGATCGCAACCGTCAGATCGTCGCGATCTCGGATCGATCGCAACAGTTCGGGATCGGTCATGGCCGATCGGGATCAGGGTTTGGATCGATCGTAACCATCGGATCGTTGCGATCTCGGACCGATCACAACCGTCCAAGATCGGTCGTGGCCGATCGGGATTAGGGCTTGGATCGATCGCAACCGTCAGATCGTCGGCGATCGGACCATCACCACGGTCCAAGATCGGTCGTGGTCGATCAGGATCAGGGCTTGGATCGATCGCAACCATCGAATCATCGCCGATTGGACTGATCGCCACGGTCCGGGATCAGTCGTGGATGATCGGGATCAGGGCTTAGATCGATCACAATCATCGGATCATGGCGATCTCGGACCGATCGCAATGGTCCGGGATCGGTCGTGGCTGATTGGGATCAGGGCTTGGATCGATCGCAACCGTTAGATCGATGCCGATCGGTCTGATCGCCATAGTCCAAGATCGGTCGTGGACGATCAGGATCAGGGCTTGGATCGATCGCAACCATCGGATCGTCGCCGATTGGACCGATCGCCATGGTCCAGGATCGGTCGTGGACGATCGGGATCAGGGCTTGGATCGATCGCAACCGTCGAATCATCACGATCTTGGACCAATCGCAACGGTCCAGGATTGGTCGTGGCCGATCGGGATCAGGGCTTGGATCGATCGCAACCGTCGGATCGTCACGATCTCAGACTGATTGCAACGGTCTGTGATCGATCGTGGCTGATCGAGATCAAGGCTTGGATCGATCGCAACCGTCGGATCATCGTCGATCGGATCGATCGCAACCATCGGATCGTCATGATCTCGGAGCGATTGCAACGGTTCAGGATTGGTCATGGCCGATCGGGATCAGGGCTTGGATCGATTGCAACCATCGGATCGACGCCGATCGGTCCGATCGCCACTGTCCGAGATCGGTCATGGATGATCAGGATCAGGGCTTTGATCGATTGCAACCATCGGATCGTCGCCGATTGGATCGATTGCCACGGTCCGGGATCGGTCGTGGATGATCGGGATCAGGGTTTGGATCGATCTCAACCGTCGGATCATCGCGATCTCAGACCGATCGCAACGGTCCAGGATCGGTCGTGGCCGATTGAGATCAGGGCTTGGATCGATCGCAACCATCGGATCATCGCGATCTCGGACCGATCGCAACAGTCTGAGATTGGTCATGGCCGATCAGGATCAGGGCTTGGATCGATCGTAACCGTCGGATCATCGTCGATCAGATCGATCGCAACCGTCGATCGTCGCGATCTCGGACCGATTGCAACGGTCCGGGATCGGTCATGGCCGATCGGGATCAGGGCTTGGATCGATCGCAACCATCGGATCGAAACCGATCGGTCCAATCGCCACGGTCCGAGATCGGTAGTGGACGATCAGGATCAGGGCTTGGATCGATTGCAACCATCGGATCGTCGCTGATTGGACCGATCGCCACGGTCCAGGATCGATCGTGGACTATCGGGATCAGGGCTTGGATCGATCGCAACCGTCGGATCATCGCAATCTCGGACCGATTGCAACGATCGGGGATCGGTCGTGGCCGATTGAGATCAGGGCTTGGATCGATCGCAACCATCGGATCGTCGCGATCTCGGACCGATCGCAACAATCCGAGATCGGTCATGGCCGATCGGGATCAGGGCTTGGATCGATCGCAACCATCGGATCATCACCGATTGGATCGATCGCAACCGTCGGATCATTGCCGATTGGATCGATCGCAACCGTCGGATCATCGCGATCTCAGACCGATTGCAACGGTCCGGGATCGGTCGTGGCCGATCGGGATCAGGGCTTGGATCGATTGCAACCATCGGATCATCGCCGATTGGATCAATCGCAACCATCGGATCGTCATGATCTCAGACCGATCGCAACGGTCCGGGATCGGTCATGGCCGATCGGGGTCAGGGCTTAGATCGATCGCAACCGTCAGATCGTCGGCGATCGGACCGATCGCCATGGTTCGAGATCAGTCATGACCGATCGGGATTAGGGCTTGGATCGATGACAACCGTCGGATCATCGACGATCGGACCGATCGCCACGGTCCGAGATAAAATAATTTTTAATATTGCGACGCACTTATTGCGTCACAATGTTTTTAAGAAAAATAATAGTAATAAAAAAATTTTAAAAAAACATTGCGACGCAACATATGCGTTGCAATTATTTTTAGAAAATATAATTTATATCGGTTATAATTATTAAAAAATATTGCGACGCATTAGCGATGCATTTTCCTAAAAATTAATTTTTACGAAGAAAATAATTTTTAATATTGCGACGCATGTATTGCATCTCAATGTTTTTTAGAAAAATAAATGTAATTAAAAAATTTAAAAAAACATTGCGACGCATTATTTGCATCGCAATTATTTTTAGAAAATATAAATTTTATCAGTTACAAATATTTAAAAAATATTGTGACACATTTGCGAAGTAATTTTTTAGAAAATTTAAATTTATCAATTAAAAATAATTAAAAAATATTACGACACATTTGAGACGCAATTTCCTAGAATGTTTAAATAATTTTCTCAGAGAAAACAAATTTTAATATTGCGATGCATTCATTGCGTCGCAATGTTTTTAAGAAAAATAAATGTAAGAAAAATTTAAAAAGAATATTGCGACGCAATATATGCATCGCAATTATTTTCAAAAAATATACATTTTATCAGTTATAAATATATTAAAAATATTGCGAAGCATTTGCGACGTAATTTCCTAGAAAATTAAAATAATTTTCTCAAAGAAAACAATTTTTAATATTGCAATGCACTTGTTGCGTCGCAATATTTTTAAGAAAAATAAATGTAATAAAAAATTTAAATAAAAACTTGCGATGCAATATATGCGTCGCAATTATTTTTAGAAAATATAATTTTTTCTAAATATTTAAAAAATATTGCGATGCATTTGTGACATAATTTCCTAGAAAATAAAAATTATTTTCCAAGAGAAAATAATTTTTAATATTGTGACGCAGTTATTGCGTCGCAATGTTTTTAAGAAAATTAAATGTAATAAAAAAATTAAAAAAATTATTGCGACGCAATAAATGCATTGCAATTATTTTTTAAAAAATATAATTTTTATCAGTTATTAATATTTAAAAATATTACGACGCATTTGCGATGTAATTTTCTAGAAAATAAAAATTATTCTTCCGTCAGACATTGGCACCAAGTTAGTGACTCATTAGCGACACAATTAGTTACGTCGCTACGTTTTGCATAAAAAAATAAAAAACCCAAAGTAGCGATGGATTAGCGACGCATTGATGCATCGCTAATCCAGAATAATAAAAAATAGCGAGTGATTAGCGACGCATATATTGCGTCGCTAATCACCAGTATTTATGGCTTGGTCGGGCCCCCCCCCCCCCCACCGCCGCTTCCCTTCTTTTCTTCTTCCTTTTCCTACCCTAGCCGCCGCCGTCCATCCGCTCCTCCGGCTGCCCCCGTCTTCTCTCCCGGCGGAAGCTCTCCCCACTTCGGCGGCGTCCCCTCACGACCGAGGTAAGCCATCCTCCTTTTTTTTAAATAGGGTCTGGCCACGGCACCGGCCGTGGCCGTCTTCTCCAGCCACGGCCGCTGTCGTGGCCCTCTTCTCCGGCCACGGCCAGTGCCGTGGCCGGCCATGCCACAAAAAAAAATTCTGTTTGGGGGGGGGTTTTCCCAACCCCCCCCTTCGTCTTCTCCGGCCACGGCTACTGCCGTGGCTGGCCGTGGCTTGGCCACAGTGGCCAGGCCACAGAAAAAATTCTGTTTGGGGGGTGTTTTCCCGACCCCCCTTCGTCTTCTCCGGCCACGGCCACGGCCGTGGCCTGGCCACGGTGGCCAGGCCACAAAAAAAAAAATTTCTGTTTGGGGGGGGTTTTCCGACCCCCCCTTCGTCTTCTCCGGCCACGGTGGCCAGGCCACAAAAAAAAATTCTGTTTGGGGGGGGGGGGTTTTCCCGACCCCCCTTCGTCTTCTCCAGCCACGGCCGCTGCCGTGGCCGGCCGTGGCTTGGCCACGGTGGCCAGGCCACAAAAAAAAAATTCTGTTTGGGGGGTGTTTTCCTGACCCTCCCCTTCGTCTTCTCCGGCCACGGCCATGGCCATGGCCAGGCCACAAAAAAAAAAATTTCTGTTTGGGGGGGGGGGGTTTCCCGACCCCCCCTTCGTCCTCTCCGACCACGGCCGCTGCCGTGGCCGGCCGTGGCCTGGCCACGGTGGCCAGGCCACACAAAAAAAATTTTTGTTTGGGGGGGGGTTTTCCCGACACCCCCTTCGTTTTCTCCGGCCACGGCCGCTGCCGTGGCCTGGCCACGGTGGCCAGGCCACCAAAAAAAAAATTTATGTTGGTGGGGGGGGTTTCCTGACCCCCCCCCCCTTCGTCTTCTCCGGCCACGCAATAGCCATGGCCGGCGGTGGCCTGACCACGGTGGCTAGACCACCAAAAAAAATATATTAATGGGGGGGGTTCCCCACCCCCCTCCCATTCGTCCTCTCCGGCCACGGCCACTGCCGTGGCCTAGCCACGGTGGCCAGGCCACCGAAAAAAAAAAAAAACAGTTAGGGGGCCCCCCCCTCCCGTTCGTCTTCTCCGGCCACGGTGGCTAGACAAAAAAAAATTAATAAAAAGGTAACAGCTAGGGGGCTTTCCCCCACCCCCGGCCCCTTCAATTAAAAAAAAATTAACACTCATAAAAAATAAAAAAAAAATTAGATTCTATCATATTTTATTATTTTTTAAATATTTTCAAATAATTTGATGATAAATATAAAAAATTATAAATATATTTTCAAAAGCTTGGAAGCATTTCAATGACAATAATCTTGATTTCGCTGATAGATATAAGGAATGTGAGATTAGGTCTTTGTACCGATGGCTTCCAACCATTTGGTCAAGCGGGCAACAGTATTCATGTTGGCCTGTGATACTGACTGTATATAACCTTCCTCCATGGAAGTGCATGAAAGATACTGCAATGTTTTTGACAGTTTTGGTTCCAGGACCATCAAATCCAAAGGAAAAGATTGATGTCTTCCTGCAACCGTTGGTGGCCGAATTGAAAATGTTGTGGGAAACAGGAGTCGTAGCCTACGACATTTCTATGAAACAGAATTTCATCATGAGAGCTGCTTTGATGTGGACAATAAGTGACTTCCCGGCATATGCAATGTTGTCTGGTTGGAGCACTGCTGGACGTCTGGCATGCCCTCATTGCATGTATGATTCGGATGCATTTACATTGCAGAAGAGTGGTAAGCAGTCATGGTTTGATAATCATAGGAAGTTCTTGCCCCCAAATCATCCTTACAGGCGTAACTTGATCGCCTTCCGGAAGAACAAAGCAGTCACAAAATTCGCCGAACCGGTTAGGTCCGGCACGGATATATTTGATACTATAGAGCATTTGGGGTTGAGGTATGCTGGGAACCGATGCAGATAGAATAAATGGCCGTATATGTAAAGAACATAACTGGAAGAAGCGGAGTATATTTTGGGATTTGCCTTATTGGAGCACAAATCTCATCCGGCACAACTTGGATGTTATGCATATCGAGAAAAATTTTTGATAACATATTTAACACGGTGCTAAACATCCCGGGAAAAACAAAAGACACTGCAAAGTCAAGAGAAGAACTTAATCAGTATTGCAGAAGAGGTGATTTGAGGAGGAGTGCCGACGGGACCTATCCTAAAGCCTGTTACACTCTTGACAGAAATTCACGAGAAGTTTTATGTAACTGGCTTAGAGGGTTAAAATTTTAGATGGTTATGCCTCAAATATCGGTAGGTGTGTGGACATGCATAAGCTCAAGTTGTTCGGCATGAAGAGTCACGACTGCCATGTTTTCATGCAACGGTTATTACCTATAGCTTTTCGTGAGTTGCTTCCGCAACATGTCTGGAAGGCATTGACGGAGCTCAGCTTGTTCTTCAAGGAGTTATCTGCCGCAGTCATTACTTCTGCATCCATGGCAAGGCTTGAGGAGGAAATTCCAATTATTTTATGCAAGCTGGAGCGAATATTTCTCCCAGTTTTTTTGACTCAATGGAGCATTTACCGGTTCACTTGCCATACGAAGCGAGCATAGCTGGTCCCGTGCAGTATCGCTGGATGTATCCTTTCGAGAGGTAAATATATACATCATTAAGACATGTTGACATTTCAAATATTATTTCATTGCAAGAAAATTGGTTAATTTTTTGTCTCAACTTTACATATAGGTACCTTAAGAAGTTAAAAAATAATGTGCGTAATAAGGCAAGGGTTGAAGGTTCTATATGCAATGCACACTTGGTCGAAGAAGTTTCAGCTTTTGCCTCGCATTACTTTGAGGGTCACGTCCACACGAGGAGCCAAAATCTTGGTCGTAACGATGACGTATGTGTGGACGAAGGAGAACCTAATGACGGTAGAATATCAATTTTTAAAGGTATCGGCCGTTCATTTGGGGGGCAGAAGTCAAGAAATCTTAGCGATATGGAGTATAATGCAGCACATTATTATCCTAATGAACTGTAGAGAAGTCGATCCATATATTGAGTAAGTGTATACTTCAATGCTTAATTGGAACTTCTAATTTAAATTACAATATACCACAATATTTAATTGCTAACATCAGTTTTAATCCTTTATCATCCCATAAGGATGTATTGTGATAGACAACGACAGATGAATCCCGACATCAGTCAAGTTGCAATTGGGCAGAAGTTAGAAACGGAGTTTGCTTACTGGTTTTATGAATTTGTGAGTAGTATCACTCAATCAATTTCAATAATGGCTTTAATTTTTTGAATTGGTTGTGAATAGCTTATTAATTTATAGGTAAACGGTCCATGGTCCACAACCGATAATATTTTCATTAAATGTCTATCGCAATGGCCATTGAAGACGTAACAACCTCTACTGGCTATTTTGTAATGGGTACAAATTTCAGATTGAACGATTAGCAGCTTCAAGAGGCACGCAGAACTGGGGCGTGTGTGTTAAAGGAGAAAGTGTTGGAGCAAATATGCAGGATTATTATGGAAAGTTAGTAGAGGTGGTTGAAGTTGAATATCCCGGTTGGCCTATGAAACGAACCGTATTGTTTCGTTGTGATTGGTTCGATCCGATAGTTCCTGTGGGCAAAAGGGTTCATAACGACTACAATTTGGTTGAAGTGAACCATCGACGAAGATTGCAGAAATATGACCCATTCATCCTTGCATCCCAAGCTCAGCAAGTGTTTTACTGCGGATATCCAAGTTTGCGCAACGACAAGCGAGATTGGTGGGCCGTTTCTAAAATCGTCCCACGTTCAACAATCGTATTAGAGGAGAGTTCATCAAGTCAATCAGCCGAGTGCCCTGCATTTCAAGAGGATGAGATGGAAATGCATGCAATTGAGGACGACACAAGGGCTCCTGAAACATCACTTAGAGATCCAAATGGTGATGTCCAAGAAATTGCGGATGCAAATGTTCGGTTTCCTTCCGATGATAATGAAACTGAATCGCAGTCCGATACGGCATCGGATGTTGAACCAACATTTCACGAAACAAATGACACCGATTAAACATAGAGGTTTTTTAAAATTTAACTTTTTTTATAAGTGTTAAATTTTTACATAGTCAATCATTAATCGTAATTTAATTGCATGAATCTTTAGTATTTTCAGTATGACGGGCAGAGGTAGATCTACCGACGACAGACGGAGTGAGCAGGGACGTAGCCCTGCTGCATCAGATCACATGAGCTTTGGAGATGGAGAGTTCGGATCTCCACACATCGCACAGCCTTCGATCTCTCCAGTCAGCATATTACCATCCAGCCGATCGGCACATACCTCCGAGAGTTCTTCCACCATCGGCCGCACCGTACTTCGACTTGATGCTCATGGGCTGTAAGTATATACTAATTAAAAATATATGTTTATGTTTTTAAGTCAATTACTTATAAACATGCATTTTTTTAACAGATTTATTGAGCAGCATCATGTATCCAGCCACATCAGCGCCGTATTTCAGAGGCGTGCAGATCCCAGTGGCTACGATTGGCGCCACGTATCTCCAGCCACGAGGGAGTTTTATTTTTCTGAGTTTCAGGTAAACTTATTAAATACAATTTATCACTGATATAAAATTTCTTAATCTTAATAAATTCTGAAACTAACTGTTTATTTTAATGCAGAAAAAGTTTACGTGGGATCCTGCCAGCCATGATGCCATTAGGGCAGCATGGGAGGCTCTGACGGACGCCGATACTCCGACATGCTTCATCGTTGGAGGTCATCGGGTCAGCGTCCTGCGCATGTGCCAGAGGGTATTTGGCACGAGTGGCAGCAGGCCTGGCAGTCCGATGGCTGGCGCAGGAGGTCCGCATCAGCCAGCACGAACCGCCGATCTGAGAAGGGCGGTCCTGGCACGGGTCTCTCCCGCCATACTTCGGGCTCCATTTCGATTCAGGAGCACAGACGGCGTATGGTAAGAAAACATAAATATTTTAATTACTATTTAGTTATTTACAAATATTTGTATTAATATCAATTTTTTTATTGTTATAGTCTGAGCAGGAGGGCGGAGATCCTGGTGAGTTTCGTCTATTCAGGGCGACACACACCAGGAGGGACGGTTCCTGGGTCGACACGCGATCACGGGAGGTTGCGGTAAGAAATTAGATTTATGTAGTATCTGTTTAATTTCTAAAATTTTATTTTGAGAAATTTATTAACTCATTTATTGTTGATTTTATAATTCAAAGACACGAGTCGAGGAGCTTCGCTCCCAGGCATCGCAGGTCGACTCTACTGATGGGGAGACGCCCGTCGAACTCTCAGCAGAGGAGAGTCGGCGTGTGTTTTTGGAGGCTGTTGGTGCCCAGCCGCGAGACCGCAGGGTCTATGGTCTGGGCACTAGAGCTTCTACATATTTTCCCCATCAGGCCTCCAGCTCGCGAGTTTCTGGTGATATTCCTCCGAGCGTTTAGACGACATTCGGAGATCTATTGGAGGAGGTTCGGCAGGAGGAGGTTCGGCAGGAGGTTTTCGAGCAGCGTATGCGAGGCCGGGATCAGGAGCTTGCAGACATGCGAGATGAGATGCATCATTTGCAGGATATGGTTAGCCGCTTGTCGCAGGGTCTCCAGCCTCCACGTGATCGCTCAGATTCTTGATGTATTTTTTTTCTTTTTTTATGTTGTACATGAAAACTTCAAAATTTTAATATATGAATTATTTTTGAAATTGATTATTGTTTGGATCAATATGAGTGAAGAATGTTTCTATCAATATTTAAATTTAACGAAATTGTATTAACCGTTTTAATTTTTAATATTTTATATTTTTTAAAAAATTTAATTTGCGATGCATTAGCGACTGAAATTGCATCGCTAATATTTTTAAAATATTATTATTAAATATTACGACGCAATGACCTGGCGTCGCAATAATTTAAAAAAAATTAATAGCGACGCATTAGCGACTCAAATTGCGTCGCTATTATATCTAAAATATTTTAATAAATATTGCGACGCAATGACCTTGCGTCGCAATATTTTAAAAATTTTTATTTGCGACGCATTAGCGACTCAAATTGCGTCGCTATTATATCAAAAATATTATTATTAAATATTGCGACGCAACTAAATGCGTCGCAATATTGCGACGCAATTGAATGCGTCGCAATATTTAATAATAATTTTAAATATTAAAATTAGTTTTAAATTTAGCGACGCATTTGGATGCGTCGCAATATTGCGACGCATTGTTGCGTCGCAGAGAGTCGCAATATTGCGACGCAATTGCGACAAATGGATATTGCGACGGACATCTGAGCGACGCCGTCATTGCGTCGCTATTGCGTCGCAATAGCATGTTTAGCAACGTAATTGCGATGCATTTGGGCGTCGCAATATTTTTTTCCCCTTGTGGTGTGTTTATATACTAAAGTGCATGGTGACTTTATGGTATATGTATGCCTTTATGTTGATGAAATGTTGATCATTAGCAATGAAATGAAAGGTATACAAGAAACGAAGAGGTTTCTATCATCTACTTTCATGATGAAAGATCTTGGACAAGTTGATACTATTTTGGGCATCGAAGTGAAACAAAGTAGTGGGGGTTTTGAACTTAGTCAATCACATTATGTTGAGAAAGTGTTACACAAGTTCAAACATTTGAAGTTCAAAGAAGTGAATACCCCGTTTGATCCAAGTCTAAAGCTTAAAAAGAATAGTGGACGAGCTGTGGCTCAACTTGAGTATGCAAGTGCTATTGATTGTCTAATGTATTTGATACAATGCACTAGACCCGATATAGCATTTGCAGTTAGTAAGCTGAGTAGGTTTACTAGCAACCCGAGTGTAGAGCATTGGAAGGCTATTGGTAGAGTCTTTGGTTATCTTTTGAAAACCACAAGACTAGGTCTACAATACTCTAAATTTCCTGCTGTATTGGAAGGATATACCGATGCAAGTTGGATATCAAGGTGGGAGATAATAAATCTACCACTGGTTGGTGTTTACACTAGCGGGTGGTGCAATATCTTGGAAATTCAAGAAACAAACTTACATTACACACTCAACAATAGAGTCAGAGTTTGTGGCTCTAGCTTCAGCAGGACATGAGGCTGAGTGGTTAAGGGATCTTCTATTGGAAATCCCATTGGCTTATGAGAATATTTCAACCGTATCGATACATTGTGATAGCCAAGCCACTTTAGCCAGAGCATACAGCGAAGTGTACAATGGGAAGTCTAGACACATTAGTCTAAGACATGAGTATGTGAGGAAATTAATCAAGGATGGAATAATTTCTCTCACTTTTGTGTAATCAAGCTATAATCTAGCTGATCCACTTACTAAACCTCTTACAAGAGATTCAGTGAAGATGACTTCTTGAGGGATGGGTCTAAAACTCCTTAAGTAAAAGTCCACCAATGATGGCAACCCAACCTAATACTAGGAAATGACTAGTCTTAGGTTCAATGGGTAACAACAAGTCATTGATAAGTGGATTGTAGCTGCACTTAGTGTATAGTGCTGACTGTTACAAGATGGAGGGTTGAGCTTTTTAAACTCTTAATGAAGTTCAATCATGTGGACAAGTATCTATTGTAATAGAGATATTGAAAGAACTTCACCTATGTGAACCTTGAGATGGTGCCATCTCAAGTGAGAGTTGGAGTTTCTCTCATGAAAAGGTTCATAAAATAGGATAAGCACATGGCCATAAATCGTGCTAAGCGTATGGTGTAGACAAGAAACATTAAGGAGTGTGTGTGAAGTATCACCGGTTTTGACACAAGGAATAACTGGTTCAAAGCGTTTATGCTACCTGGAATTTCGTTAAAACTTTTTGATATTTTTACTAAGGTTAGGTTCAAATCGAAAGATACCTAGTTGTATTAATGCTCCTTGACCTTAATTTTATATGTGAACTTAGTTTGTTTTAAACAAGTGGGGGATTATTGAGATTTTGTTTAAATAAACTAAGGTGTTGTGGATATGTTTAGGGAAGAGTCCGCAGCAATTCTCGCTTCAGAAGCCGGAGCGACGTGATGCTTCATTTCAAAAAAGAAACTTTATCCGTTTTCTTTAAATCTCTGCAACGGATATATTACGAAATGATGCGGCTCTCCGGGAATCAATGCTTCACAGGTTCCAGCGCCGCGATGCTCAATTTCTATAAATCCACATACAAATTAATCAAAAAAAAGAATATGTTCTTGTCTACAATCGAGTTTTCATTATTGCTTTGGTGCAAACTCGATAAAAGGCTTGGCTTATCCTGCGGCATATTTGCTATTCACCCATAGAGCATTCGAGAGGCAAATAACGCTTAACGAAAGGGTTCCGTGCATGATTCAAGCCTATCCTTATCTTTATCTCTCTCGATTCTTATCTAAATCATTATCTGTATCTCTTCTTATCTAGATTTTCCTTTTTTTTCAAATTTTCTGAACATAGGTGGCATGGGACAATATAAAAAAATAGTAGCACCATGGATGATAGCTTTGGTTTTGGTTTTCTCATCGAAAGATATGCGGATGAGGAGGAGAAGCTAAGGCGGGCTATTTCCAATGGCAGCTTCATCGCTCCATGGCCTTTTATAGAGGCCGGTGCTTTTATAGAGCCTTCGGCTTGTCCTGTTTAATTATGTTTCTCTATAATCTTCTCATCCCGCGTCCCATTTATTTTCTCTTTCCCAAACGTTTTAATCCCCAGTCGCATTTAATTGGGTAACGGTTGTTTGGAACGTTCTAGTCCGATGCAGATTTATAACGCATTTTTTGCGACTGTTCTCGTCCGCGTCGATATAATTTATCGTCCTTAGCTATTTCAATGGGCATACAAACTTATCGCCTACAGTTTTTAGTTTCGGTAAAATAAATTTTAGGAGCAAATTTAAAACGTATCTTTCCCGATTGTTCTTGTGGGAGTCAAAATTTAAGAAGATTGTTTCTTGAGTTTCCCGTTCCGCTTCAATTTGTCATTCTTGAGCATTCTGATGGGCGTGGAAGATTACCACTTCTATTTTTTTTTCGTTTGGTCACATTTCTCAAGTATTTTAATTATTTAATTAAAAATTAAATAATTAATTTTAATAACCTGCTCAAATATTATTAAATTAAAATGAGAGACACATTCACAAGTTGAATTCTTTATTGAAAAATAAAATTAAATATGTAAAAAATAAATATTTATAATACGAACACTACAAGAAATATCAAAATAGTGACAAAAATTAGTGATGGAAATTTTCGTCACTAAATTGTGACGGTTTAGTAACAAAATAGTGACAAAAAATTAAAATCAGTGACGGATTAGTTTTTTCGTCACTAAACTGTCACTAAATTAGTGACGGACTATCACATCCGTCACTAATTTAGTGACGGATTGCCCTTCCGTCACTAATCCATAACAAATTAGTGACGGAAGAGCAATCCGTCACTAACTTGGTGATGGATTGCTTTTTCGTCACTAATCCGTCACAAATTAGTGATGGAAAACAATCGTCACTAATTAGTGACGAATTATTTTCCGTCACTAATCCATAACAAATTAGTGACGAAAGAGCAATCCGTCACTAAATTAGTGATGGATTAGTGACGGATATTTCTTCCGTCACTAATCCATCACTAATTTAGTGACGGATTACTTTTTCGTCACTAATCCATCATAAATTAGTGATGAAAAACAATCGTCACTAATTAGTGACGAATTATTTTCCGTCACTAATCCATCAAAATTAGTGACGTGACGGATTGCCCTTTCGTCACTAATTCATCACTAATTAGTGACGGAAGAGCAATCCATCACTAAATTAGTGATGGATTGCCCCATCCGTCACTAATTTAGTGACGGATTGACCTTCCGTCACTAATCCGTCACTAATTTAGTGACGGATTACCATATCCATCACTAATTTAGTGACATATTGCCCTTTCGTCACTAATCCGTCACAAAATTAGTGACGGAAGAGCAATGCGTCACTATATTAGTAACGAATTAGTGACGGATTACCCTTCCGTCACCAAATTTATACTTTTAATATTTTTTATTTGAATGAGAAGAAAGAAAGTAAAATAAAAAAAATTATAATTTATAATAATAATATTTTATTATAAATAATTGCATATCTAATATTTTTTTAAAAGAATTAATATTAAAATAAAAAATAATAAAATAATAAAATATTTTTAAATTTTATTATTTTTATATATTATGTATTATATAATTAAAAAATGTTATAATTTAATTTAAATATTATAATAAGAAATATGAAATAATGATAAAATATTATATTACTAGCAAAATAGGTTCATATCTTATTGGAAATTTTATTTATTTAAACATAATATATCAAATATGGTGATCTTATATCATCTTAAGATAAGAATTCTTATTTAGATTTAGCATGGCTAATTCAAGCCGCAAGCCCGCAACATGTCCGAGTTCCAGGCTTGCAGCCCAGGCCCAGGTCGATTCTCTCTAACGCGGTGACGCATTGACGCCTTATTAGTTATTACGCCGCTCGCCCGCTCCCAAGCCTCCCTAAACCCTAGCGCCTCCCACCATTTTGTTCGTTTTCGCCGCTCCGCTCGCCCGCTCCCAAGAGCCTGGTGGCCATCGGCTTTAAGGTACGCCCGCTTTTCTTTCTTTCTCTGTTTTTTTTCCCTCTTTGATGCCATTTAATGCCAATAATAATCGTGGCTTTAAGGTACGCCCGCTTTTCTTTCTTTCTCTTTTTTTTCCCTCTTTGATGCCATTTAATGCCAATAATAATTGTTCAGAGAGTCTTAGAACGTTGAATCCGTTAATAGGAAATAGAGAAACTCGGTAGATTTTGAGGAAGCCAAAGTGGGTTCTCTTTCTTTAACTTCGTTCTCACTGATTCTTACTATTTTCAATACTAGCAGGATATTTTATTTATTCATTGATTTATTGTGAAGTTCTCGAGGAGTTTTTTCCCCTAATATCTGTATAATCAGATTTTCATATGGTCTTAGAACTCTATTATCTGTCAATGAATTAGTATCGACATTGTTTTCATCTGAGCATCTGATTATTTTCTTAGCAATTTCATTAATATATCACCATTTTGTGATTTAATCAAATTTGTGAGGTACATTTTAGCTGCCATACCCATTTCTCCTCTCTTTATGCTTTGCTATTTTTTGTCCTGCAATAGACTATCTGGATCTACAGTGAATTATGCAAACCAAGAAATGAACACATCTGCCACTTATATTTTAATTCTTTCAATTGCCAAGAAATGAACACATCGGTTGGTGAAAACATACAGCGCTGGTAAAATCATATTAGTGAAACTCAAAAGATAATGCCACGGAAAAGGGGCTCTATCGTTGGTGGCAAATTCTCTCAGCATTAGAACAAGCATAAAAGCTCACAACCAGCTAAGGGAATAAAATTTATGGTTGGGTTTAAGCCAGTTCTAATTTCAACTGGACCAAAAAATCTTCAACCTTGAGCAAGTCATTTGTAATTGCATTGGAAAGAATGAACTCATTCATTATTAGTTTCAGTTCATCTTGTCTGCATGTAATTCATCCTTTTTTTTGTGGTGCAGTGCATGTAATTCATCTTGAAGAAATAGAAATAATTTTTAGTTTGAGGCCAAGTTTTCTGCAAGCAGTCATAACTGAAAGCTTATGAGTCTCTTGAAAGAACAATGTTTAGCTCTTCTGCATGGAGCCTTCTCACACATTTCACTTAACTTTATTATGAATCTGTGCTAGACATGTCCGTTGAAATCCTAGTCACCTCTGTTCTCATCTTGTGAATTTGAAGGCTTCATTTGTCAATGGAGAATCTTATACCTCATTCTTGCTGATGATTATGTGTTTTCTTAATTTTTTAATAAAAATACCTTTGTCTTTCTCATGCACATCTTCTTTGTATGAAACTCATTTATGCGTATTGAGTAACTTCTACAATCAATTACTATTGGAGCTAGATTTTCAAGATACTTTCTACTACAACCATGACTGGCTCTATTTTGGTTTATCGAAAATTAAAATCATGGATATTACTTTTTATGATATTGTTGAGCTCACTTAATTATCCAAAACCATTGATTCATCAAAAGAGACTTCTAATGCCTGCTGATGTGTCGAAATGTGTCATTATAAACAATGGAAATTAATGCTTTATGAATTCAATACCTTATATTTTTATTTGCAATAATTAGTAATGATGCTTCAATCTTATCTGACAATAGAATATGTACCTATTTTTTTTGTCTGTGCTGTGACATATTCATAAATTGTACTTTATTTGATGCCATCAATATTGCTAGATCATTTTATAAAGATCTTGTGAAAAGGAACTTGTAAACAATTTGCTAAGAGAGCAGGCCTAATAGCTACACTTTCTGAAAATTTTTATGATTAAGATGCCTGATATTGGCCTGTTGTTATCAGCACCTGCACTTAACATTATTCTATTAATCTTTCTGATTCTGCTTAGGATGCCTTTAAATAATACTACTAATGCAACCCTGCAGGCTGGAATGGCTGGAAACACCTAATACTACTAATGCCTTTAAGCTTCCTCTAACTCTGTGCCATGATGAGTTTCTTTAGAAAAAAGTATAATGTAATATTTAAAAATACATAGTATAGCTACTGAAGCAGATCGTTTTGCTTTTCATTATTTGATTGAAAAGAGTATCATAATATTCTAATGGTGATATCATGTAGAGCCTATGGTGAGCCCATACCTGTGAAAGAACTCGCAGAACGTGTTTCCAGTTATGTTCATCTTTGCACGCTTTATTGGTCGATGAGGTTGGACATTTATCTTGTGTTTTCACTTGTAACCTCATTTGGTGAAAATTAGTTATATGATGGATGCACTTATTTCCTTTTATTTGTTCAAACTTTAAATTGCAGGCCTTTTGGCTGTGGAGTTGTTCTTGGAGGTTATGACAGAGATGGACCACAGCTGTATGTGATTGAACCCTCAGGAGTCTCATATGTGAGTGGTCATCATGGTGTATGAAAAAAATGCAAGAAAACTAGTGCCTCTTTTATCTTCCTTTTGTAAGTCATAACTACATTTATTTTCTATTGGTCATTAATAATAGTGATAGTCTACAAGTGCACATGCCTATGCAATTCCATAAGTGAGGATGGGGGTGGTTGTGCATGTGTGATCATTACACATGTCTGTGAATGCTCAAATCTGTGAAAGCAATAGATCTAGCTTTGTTTAAGTTTTCACTTTAGGTTGAGTTAGTTGCAATTTATAATCCTTGACAAGTAAAATTTCTCCAGAGGTACTTTGGTGCTGCAATTGGAAAAGGAAGACAGGCTGCCAAAACGTAAGTTAATGCTCACCTATTTGTAGGCTTCTTTATTGCAACTTATTTGATGAAGATGCAAATTCTTTCATTCCTTGATCAACTTTGAAGGAAAGTAAAACACACTAATCCTACAATCACACAAGTGTATGCATGTCTTGTAATTATCATTTCAGTATTCAGATTTTAAGCAGCATGTTCTTGCATGTTTACCATCTTGTTTTCATATTACTGTCACATGAATATTTTTACTTCTCTTATTTTGTTTTAGTTTATGGTCAGAAGTTATGTTTCCAGGTTTTATTAAGTAGTCATGGGCATGTGACTTTTAATGAGTTTGGATGCCTAAGATTAGATGGGATTTATTAGTTATCAATGTCTAGAATTAGCATGCTGCTGAAACCCTAGCATAAGAAAATGGTTTAGAGATCACTTGGAGAAGAAAGCTTATTGATGAGCAAAAGAAATTAATTCAATATTTATGCAGTGAAGCTTCATTTTGACCATGTCAGTTGGTTGGCTCTTTTTACTTTTTCAATCCATTTTCATTTACTGAAACGTTTCGCTAAGCTTTAAATCTTTTCTGGGCCTCTAGAATATTGGGCAGGTGAAATGATTTTCCTAGTTTGAAATGGATGGCAAGATCCTCATGGAGGGGAATGGACAGGCTTGTGATGTTCAGAAAATAGGTCTTCCTGTTGTAATTAGTGATATTGAATGAAGTTATGAATCAACTCATTCATACTCTTATATTTTCTAAGTGATGGATTTTTGTTATTCAAGCTGGAAGCATTAAACTTTTGACCCCATGTACTTGGAAAAAGGCTTAGTTGAGTTGAGTTGAATTGAGAAGCTGGAAAAGACTGTATATTTTGTGATAAAAACCTCAGGTACCAGCTTTGCCTTTATATCGTGCCTCATTATTTTATTCTTTCACTGGCAACTACTGGCAAGGTTGCCCTGACATGAGTATAACCAAGAGCTTTTTTGTACTTACGCAACCTGAAAGAGCCTAGCAAACAAGGAAGACTGCATCGTTGTAATTTGATCCTTGAATTGGTAGTTTATGTTTGAGGATCTTTTTGTGTGGTTGCACGTTACTTTTTCTGTATGCTTTTGCAAAAATCACATTGCTGATGATAGTAACTGATGTCTGGTACATTATGATGGATATGCTTAATGTCTGATGCATGCTTGTAAATGTGAAAACCTTTTAAACTGATTTCAATGTTTAAATTTTCTGAGGTCATGGCAATTAGTGAGTCGTCAAGACTGTGTTCTTCCTTGAAGAAAGAAAATGTGCCTATCAAGAGGCTTGTTGTCAACCAGATTCTTCCACCATCTGCATCATACTGCAAATTTTGTGCAATGAAAAGGAAGGTAAAGCTGCTAATTTTCACAAGTATGAAATGCTTGCTTTCCTTCATTACCTAGCTCTGAGTCATTCTGGATTCGTTTCTATTCCTTCACTTTTATGTGACAAACAAGTAAGAAAACTCTGCTTGCATGGTGCTGATAAAGCAAATTACCAACTTTCCAACCTTTCCTTATGACTTGTTAGCTACTGCTCTTCTTTTCTAAGACTTGTAGTGTTTTCTTGAGGACATTGTAAAATATATTCCTCAGTTTAAATTGTTATTTTGCTCTTTATTTCAGGATCAAATGCGTGCACTTGAGATGATCCAAAATGATCCAGAACTCATGGGCCTGAAGCAAATCCAAGCACCACTAGTTGATGTAGAGATCAGGGGTGTTCCTGCCTTAAGATTTATGGGTGAGACGGTCTGGCAGTAGCATCTAGGTACCGGAAAATGAATAGGTTGGAGAGCATAATTTTGCTGGTGGTCTTGTTTTGTTCATCCTTCGTTCACCATCATGACCTCTACAAACGGCCCATTACATTGGAACATAAAACGTTAGGGCCATACCCTGAAGCAAATTTATGTTGCATGTTCACACCTCAATCAGTTGAGGGGCTTCAAAACGTAACCTGTGAAACAGAGGAAAGCGGTATTTGTTTGAACCTTATATCCTATATGAAATGTTATTTATTTACAACATATTCTAATGGTGATGATTATCTGTTAGTTCTAAGTTGTGAAGATATTTGCATAAAAAATATATTTCCTGTCCTGCTGAATGTCGAGATCATTATATTCATAATAATCATTATATTCTCTTTCTAATTTAATTCTGATCAGGTAGTCTAGATGTGTTTTTGTGTTGATTATTTTTTAAGGATCTCTCATGTCATTTGTGGAGCTTTTTTGCCTAGAGTTAATATCTGTAACTGATTTCTGTTTTGAAAAAGCCCTAATTGCTAATGCTGCTCTTATATAACATGGATGGACTGTTATAGTGGATTTAAGTAATAAAAATTACTCAATATTGAATGTCTAGCAGTTCACCTTTACTGATTGGTTTGAGCTAAAAATTCAATATTGTAACATTATTATATTTCATTCTCATGACCTTGAAACTGTTTAATTGACCTTGTATGGGAATCACCTTATTATATAGATATATATATAACTTAATGGTTTCCTTCTTTTACTGACTCTGATGAGAAAAATGATCGCATTACTGCAGGAAGGGGACAGTGTCACTGGGAAAAACCTTTTATTTACTTCAGGCTACATCAGAGGGGGAGCCAGTAAATGATGCTCAAAGGACTGTTTCAGATGTACATTTCTCAAGTGTAGAGTCCTCAAGGCAGCCGAAGACATCTTAATAATTTGATGTCTAATGTACAAAACATTAGTATTGTTGATGTATACAGATATATTTATCTTATTTTATGAAATGTATTTTTTATTCTTAAATTTAAATTTTAATCTATAAATTTCATTAGAATGCATTAAATATATTATAATTTAAAAATAATTTTAAATTTATAAGAATAAAAATTTGATGAATTTTTATTAGGTTAATGATGGATTAGTGATGGATTTCTAATAGAAATAATAGTGACGGATTAGTGACGAAAATATTAGTGATTGATTAGTGATGGAACAATAACGAATGACTGATGGATTCTTTCGTCACTAATTCGTCACTATTAGTGACGGATTAGTGACCAAAGTTTTAGTGACTAAATTTTCGTCAATAATCCATCACTAAATTGTGATGGAATAGTGATGTAAATATTTGTGACGGAATAGTGACGGAGTAATGCGTGATGGATAGTCCATCACTAATCCGTCATAATTTAGTGACGGAAAATATGTTCCGTCATAAATTTTTGACGGAATATTTCATCGTAAATCCGTCACAATTTAGTGACGAAAAATGTTTCGTCACAAATTTTTGACGGAATATTTCGTCACAAATCCGTCGCTATTATTTTGTGATGGACCTCTTTCCGTCACTAAATTTAGTGACGGCAAAAATGATGACGATAAGATTTTCGTCACTAATCCGTCACTAAACCCAGTTTGTGACGGAATAGTGATGGAAATTTTTGTCACTATTATACTATTTTCTTGTAGTGGAACTAGTAGCACATAATTACAAAAAGAGTAGGAGATACATATGGTACTCATAAAATACAACAAAATCTATAAATATCAACGCCGATCAGCTGAAGGGAGGGCCATCTGAAGCTAGAGGTAAACTAGTGAACCATGTCGATTACGACATTTGCATAACCAATTGGCGCATCTTCTGCAACAGCTGCTCATAATGATCGAGCTCCCATCGGTGTTTCTGATGAATGTTTGAGATCTTGGTCATCATATCCAATCTCACACATTTCGCGATGGAATGCTCAATATCCACGTAGTCGCCGGTATCACCCTGATTAGAAGAAAAGGAATCACGTCAACTGAAGAATGCAGAAGCTTTGGTGCCTAGACATCGTTTGGCTATGTGCCAATAGCCTCTAAGAAGATGTGCGGTCTCCTGCGATGAATGATCAGGCGTGAACCATCCCATAACATCTCGTCCACATATGCCTGCAACGAATACATATCTAATATAGTATAACTCATATCAGATGTATAAATATATTAATAAACACATTATAACGACTCGGGCCCCGAGCCCGCAGCATCCACGAACCCATTTCGTTAAAAGAAAACAAGAAGGACAAAGTCTACACCAACTTGGACCGCCACATTCCAAAATGGATCCCTTTGGTATTTTGTCCTTTCTTGCTTTACTATAAAAAACCACTCACCCTCCTTTAAATCTCTCAATGTGGGACAATTCACGGGCATCACAATCTACCCCTCTTGAAGAGGGAACGTTCTCGTCGCCAGAGGCAACCATCAGGCAAGCAGGACTTTAGAGATGACCCCTATAGGTTCAAGAGGTGGCTCACATCCATCCCATGGATGTAGCACTTTATCCTGTGTGGCACTTAGCTCTTGCACTTTCGGCTGATGCATGACTCTGATACCATATTGTAATGAAACGGATTCGTACAGCGGGCCTAGATCGTTACACACAACATATTTTCAATGATTTACTTACTCCAATATGTTGGGAGTGATTGTCGACTTAAGACCCATCTTTTTTCATGTGGGTTACCTTGAACAGCCGCCAATGTCCTAAATCGATGACTTCCTTCAAGCTCTGAAAAATAACATTTTAAATTTGTAGTTATGCTCATTTTAAAAAAATTATCATTAATATGTATACAAAATAAATAATTTATTATACTTACTAGATAACGCCGATGCGCCTCAATCAAAATGGATCCCACTGTGTAGCAGGAAAGACTAGTGCTCGAACCACCTTTTTTGGATCAGCGATTCGAGTTAGCTATGGCCAACCTCTTACGCCACTCAAAATCCGTCCACTTTTGCTGCTAGTCATCCCATATTGAATCAGAAATATGAACGGGGCATTTTGATTACCTTCGCCAGTGACATAAATTATCAGAGTATCGACAACGAGCAAGGAGTTAGGACTGGATCCCACTCAAATTCTTCCTACAAGCAAAAAAATTATGAATATAAAGAAATAAATAAAACACATAAATGTTGATAATATGGCATTATGAATGCAATTATGAACCATACAATTCATTTATAGTAACCTTGTACGTATAATTATGGTAGTCTAGAGCTGAAAATCATGTAGAATTAGATCCAATGTATATATGTTGAGTCTAAAGTAATTGAATGTGTGTTACATGATTGCATAATGGTATCTATATTTATTGGTTTGGTAGGTTGGTTATATATTAACTTGCTATGTAAGAAGGTAAAATTTATGTAGAGAATTCATATAGAACTGTTGAGCTCATTATATCCGTTGAAATTTCTTTTATAGGTTAAGCTAATTAGTTTGATGGGATAGAATGGAGCGACGTTGCAGCTATTGCAATTAGTTAGATAGATATAAATTTTATTTTAATAAATTTTTTTAAAGATTGTATAGAAAACAATGAACTTATATTTATGATATTAGTGGATGTTTACCTAAGTTTTTTTTAAAATTATGATAATTGTTGTTTTCTCTTAATGATAAAGCTTTTGTAGAATGTAGTATAGATTATTTATATCAGGCCTTGCAAGGTCTCTAAGGCTTGCCATAGGGTTCATGCGGCCATGTCATGTGGCCGAATCAGATAGTAAATTTGGGGCATAACACACAATATATAGCATCGGAATATGATTTTAGTGTAGAAGGATAAATGCTCAACAATATGAGTCAATTGAAGCCCAATGCAGTGGGAATGCTGATCTACATCAAGGACTAGTATGACACGAAGTACAAGATAAAGGTTAGAAAAATAATGATAAAAGGATTCCCTTCAAATAACAATGAGTAAAGTAACAAAAAACCAAAGAAAAAAATGATGCAATCTGTTATAGCCAAAGCACGTCTTGACGCCGGATGACGAAGGAGTTCCTAATCTCACCTCCATGATGGGAAGTCTACAAGAAAGTCCTCGGGGACCGAGGGGTTCCGGCAATGCAGGGCTCCAGCAAGGTAACCTCTACTGCCTTGCGATAAAGAGGATGCGTTAATCCATCGGTCGCAAAGTATTTAGGTATGGATGGAATGGAACAATATAAAAAAACAGTAGTCACCATGGATGATGGTTTTCGTTTTCGTTTTCTCATCGGATAAGAGTGGCAGAAACAAGCACAATAGGAGGAGAGGGGTCAGATGGTACAGAAGATATGAGAATGAGGAGGAGGAGAGAAGATGAATGCCAACCTCATCCCTATATGGCCTTTTATGGAGGCCGGTGTCTTTCTGGAACCTTCGGTCCATCCTAATTAATTATGTTTCTCTCGAATCTTCTCATCCCGCGTCCCATTCATTTTCTCCTTCCCAAACGTTTTAATCCCCGGTCGCATTTAATTTGGTAACGGTTGTTTAAGTGGAAAATAAATATTATAACAAACTTTCATCAGCGGCAAAGCTTATATACATTGTTCTTCCCTTTCATACTGCATTAAAAAAAAAAAATTATAAGGCCATAATCCATAATATAAACTTGATTTCCTTCACGACCTAAATCCATGAGCTTGAGTTGATCCACAGACATTAATCTTTGAGGAGAATTTCCCGTACTGCAGTGATTGAAATGATCTTCGAAGGTCGCCGAAGACGCTCATGAAATTCCGGCTCCGCTACGAAGGACTCATAGCGAAGCTGAAGGTGCCGTGCGGTTAGGGTGGTGGTTGAAAAAGAAGTGCCACCTTTGGAGACGGCGAGAAACAGGCTGTAATCTGGAGCCTCCAAAGAACCAAAGCAACAAGCTGCTCGTTCCCATGCTATAATATGAAGCTAGAGAGCAGCATGTCCAGTCGTTCCTCCAATGCAGGACACCACCAAGGCGATCTCCACCGTCTGGCGAGAAAGAGGCTGCCTCGAACCCCCCGGTCGCAAGATATTTAGGTATGGATGGTATTGGAACAACAGAAAAACTAATGGCGCCGGCCACCATGGATGATAGTTTTTTTGGTTTGGGTTTTGGTTTTCTCATCGGATAGAGTGGCAAAAAGAAATACAAGAGGAGACCAGGGAAGGAATATTGTATGGAAGATAGAGAGGAGAACGAGAGAACAGGTTAATAATTAATCCCTATGGCAATTTCATCTCATCTCTGCATGGCCTTTTATAAAGGCCGGTGCCTCTCTGGAGCCTTCTGCCTTCGATGCCTTTTTCCGAAGAGTGCTGTTTCATTACGTCTCTCTCGAATCTTCTCATCCCGCGTCCCATGCATTTATTCCATCTTTCCTAGACGTTTTACATGCGGTCGCATTTAATTTTGTAACGCTTGTTTTGAATGTTCTAGTCCGATGCAAATTTATAACCCTTTTTCTTGATGGTTCTTGTCAGTGTCGTAGCTCATGACTGTTGTTCCTTCTTGAGCCATCTATTCTACTTCGTTTTGCCATCCTGAGCTAATATTTTTAACTCCGCTAAAATTTATAACCACGTTTTGTCATCCTTCGATATTCCAATGTTCTATCTTTCCTAAACGTTTTATTCGCGGTCGCACTTAATTTGGTAATGCTTGTTTCGAACCTTCTAGTCCGATGCAAATTTATAACCCTTTTTCTTGATGAGTGTCGTAGCTTATGACTATTGTTCCTTCTGGAGCCATCTATTCTGCTTCATTTTTTTTAACTCTGCTAAAATTTATAACCATGTTTTGTCGTCCTTCAATATTCCAATGGGCGTTGAATATGATCGCTTCTGATTTTTTAACTCCGCTAAAATTTATAATCGTATTTTAGCATCCTTCATGTTCAAATGGGCATAGAAAATTATAACTTCTAATTTTTCTATTTCCACTAAAGTCTGGGTATCCAAAATTATTATTGCTTAAAAAGATCTATTTATTCCTTTTAATGGCCATAAATGATCAATTTCTAAAATTATTTTGATCATTTAGAAGCTCAAAGAGTTTTTCTAGGTCTTTTTTATCTTCCTATAAGCCCTTTTAATCCTCCTAAACTCTATTGATATCTCTCTAGTCTCTTATTAGTTGTCCTAATCTCTCTTACTATGATCTCTACTTTTTATCATTTAATGAATAATGGCTACTGCTAATAGCTCTCATCCATCTTATGGCCAGGAGGTCTTCAATACCGACATAGTAGAATATAAGACACACCAGTCATAGATCGGAGCCAATATCCCCAAGCTCACAATAGCCATCGATGCCATGTCGACTACCAAGTCCAAGGCTAAACTTAGGATTAATTTTGGAGTCTGCTTTCACTTTAACATCAAGAAGATTGCCAACAAGAGGCTTTGTGTTATCTGTAAAGTATATAAGGACTACAACTGCAACACTTTGAGAAAAATTTGTTATTTAGCTAGGCATCGAAAAAATGCAAGAGTAGGGTCAAGGAGGGGGTTCTAGCACGTGGGAGAAGGGCAGCCTGCTAGAACTAGGGTTCTGGCATGCGGCCCAAGGGGACGGGACTGCGCTAATCGTTGATTAGCGATGCGCATGTGGGTCACTAATTAGCGATGCCTCAGTGGCTTCACTAATTAGCAATGTCGCGCACGAGCGTCGCTAATTAGCAATGCATCAATGATGCTAATAGTATCGCTAATTTTGTTCGTCACTAATTCTTTGCAAATTTATGGCTAAATTTTTTGGCATGACTATTTTGTTGCTATTTAGCGACGCATATTTATGGCATCAATAATCGGCGCCGCTAAAACCAAAAATTCTTTTAGTGTATTAAAAGTTTTGATATTTTAACTCTCTAGTCAAAATTACAAAACTAGTCTAATTGATATGAGTTGGTCTAATCTGGACTACCAGCATGGACAAAAGAGAATATGGCAGCTCGATTGGATAGCCATGACACTGCAAGATAGGTAGGTAGTAATGCATGATGCAATGGACCTTTCTTAGTTGATTAGCCCACTTTCTTTCCCTAAAGGAGTTTCGAGCTTTATGGGGCATCAAGCTCTAGGGGGCTAATGTGTGATACCGCTCATTTTTCTTAGTTGGTTGGCCCACTTCCTTTCTCCAAAGAAGTTTCGAGCATTATGAGGTGCTATCCTTATCTGAAGCAGCAAGTTAATCCATATGAAGATTTAGCTGATTGACTTGGGAAAGATCTTTTTTTGCTTTATCTATCATACTCGCCAGCTCTACACCTTACAAGTAAGGGACCCTTTCAAAATCTTTAGAACTTGGAGTGGTCATCTGAGGAGCCCTGGAACTCTTTTCTCCTTCATATCAGTTGACTTGAAAGAGTTTCCCTTGATGCTTTTCTTTAAGATAAAGAAGCCAAACTATCATCACGAAGAACATTAAAGGTTTTCCTTTACTATAAGAAAATACTGAAATAGCGATGCAAATTTAGCGACGCATCTTTGCGTCGCTAAATTGCGACCAAATTGCAACGCCTCCGCGATAACAAAAAATAGCGACGCAATAAACAAGATAATTAAAAAAATTAATTTTTTATTTAGCGACATAAGTAATGCGTCACAAATTTTTTAAAAAAATAAATTTTATAAAATATAATTAAAATATAAAAAAAATAAAAATTGCGATGTCACTAGATGCGTCGCAATTTAGTGACGCATAAAAAAATGAGTTGCTACATTGCGACGCAACTAGGTGCATTGCAATTATTTTAAGAAAAATTATTTTTTATAAAATATAATTATGAAATAAAAATATTGTGATGCAATTCAATGCATCGCAATTGTTTTAAAAAAAATTAATTATGTTAAATAGCGATGCAATAGCGACGCAATAAACCAGAAAATTAAAAAAAATAATTTTTAATTTAACGACACAAGTATTGCATCACAATTTTTTAAAAAATAAATTTTATAAAAAATTAAAAATAAAAAATTGCGACGCCACAACGTGCATCGCAATTTTTTAAAAAAATTAATTTTTATAAAATATAATTATGAAATAAAAACATTAAATAGTGACGCATTAGTGACGCAATAAATCAAAAAATTAATTTTTATAAAATATAATTATAAAATAAAATGATTACGATGCAACTCAGTGCATCGCAATATTTTTAAAAAAATTAATTATGTTAAATAGTGACGCAATAGCGACGCAATAAACTAAAAAATTAAAAAAAATTAATTTAGCGATACAAGTATTGCATCGCAATTTTTTTAAAAAAATAAATTTTATAAAAAATAAAAAATAAAACATTGCGATGCCACATGGTGCATCGCAATTTTATGAAGAAAAATTAATTTTTATAAAATATAATTATGAAATAAAAATATTGCGATGCAATTCAGTAAGTCGCAATTTTTTAAAAAAATTAATTATGTTAAATATCAATGCATTAACGATGCAATAAATTAGAAAATTAATTTTTATAAAATATAATTATGAAATAAAAAGACTGTGATGCAACTCAGTGCATCAAAATATTTTTTAAAAATTAATTATGTTAAATAGCGATGCAATAGCGATGCAATAAATTAGAAAATAAAAAAAATAAATTTTAATTTAGCGACGCAAGTATTGCGTCGTAATTTTTTTTAAAAAAATAAATTTTATAAAAAAATTAAAAATAAAACATTGCGATGCCACAAGTTGCGTTGCAAGTTTTTGAAGAAAAATTAATTTTTATAAAATATAATTACGAAATAAAAAATATTGCGATGCAATTCAGTGCATCACAATATTTTTAAAAAATTTATTTATGTTAAATAGCGACGCATTAGTGACGCAATAAATCAGAAAATTAAAAAAATTAATTATTATAAAATATAATTAAAAGATAAAAAAATTAAAAATAAAACATTGCAATGCAATGAAATGCATCACTATTGTTTTAAAAAAATTAATTTTGATACATGCGTCGGATCGATAATCGCCTATCGGGATCATGGCTTGGATCGATCGCAACCGTCGGATCGTCGCCGATCGGATTGATCGCAACGGTCCGAGATCGATCATCGCCGATCGGGATCATGGCTTGGATCGATCGCAACCGTCTGATCATCGCTGATCGGATTGATCGCAACGGTCCGAGATCGATCATCGCCGATCGGGATCATGGCTTGGATCAATCGCAATCGTCGGATCGTCGCCGATCGGATTGATCGCAATGGTCCGAGATCGATCATCGCCGATCGTGATCATGGCTTGGATCGATCGCAACAGTCAGATCGTCGCCGATCGTATTGATCACAATGGTCCGAGATCATCATCGCCGATCGGGATCATGGCTTCGATCGATCGCAACCGTCGGATCGTCGCCGATCGGATTGATCACAACAATCCAAAATCGATCATCGCCGATCGAGATTATGGCTTGGATCGATCACAACCGTCGGATCATCACTGATTGGGTTGATCACAACGGTCCGAGATCGATCATCGCCGATCGGGATCATTGCTTCGATCGAACGCAACCATCGGATCGTACCCGATTGGGTTGATCGCAATGGTCTGAGATCGATCATCGCCGATTGGGATCATGGCTTGGATCGATTGCAACCGTCGGATCATCGCCAATCGGATTGATCGCAACGGTCCGAGATCGATCATCGCCGATCGGGTTGATTGCAATGGTCCGAGATCGATCATCGCCGATCGGGATCACGGCTTCGATCGCAACTGTCGGATCGTCGCCGATCGGATTGATTGCAACGGTCCGAGATCGATCATCACCGATCGAGTTGATCGCAACGGTCCGAGATCGATCATCGCCGATCTGGATCATGGCTTGGATAGATCGCAACAGTCGGATCGTCGCCGATCGGATTGATCGCAACGGTCCGAGATCGATCATCGTCGATCATGATCATGGCTTGGATCGATCGCAGCCGTCGGATCGTCGCCGATTGGATTGATCGCAATGGTCCGAGATCGATCATCTCCGATCGGGATCATGGCTTGGATCGATCACAACAGTCAGATCATCGTCGATCGGATGGATCGCAACGGTTGGAGATCAATCATCGTCGATCGGGATCATGGCTTAGATCGATCGCAACCGTAGGATAATCGCCGATCGAATAGATCGCAACGGTCCAAGATCGATCATCGCCGATCGGGATCATGGCTTGGATCAATCGCAATCGTCGGATCATCGCCGATCGGATTGATCGCAACGGTCCGAGATCGATCATTGCTGATCGGGTTGATCGCAACGGTCTGAGATCGATCATTGCCGACCAGGATCATGGCTTGGATTAATCGCAACCACCGGATCGTCGCCGATCGGGATCATGGCTTTGATCGATCGCAACCATCGGATCGTCGCCGATCGGATTGATCGCAACGGTCCGATATCGATCATCGCTGATCGGGATCATGGCTTTGTTCAATCGCAACCGTTGGATCGTCGCCGATCGGATTGATTGCAACGGTCTGAGATCGATTATCGCCAATCGGGATCATGGCTTGAATCTATTGCAACAATCGGATTATCGCTGATCGGATTGATCGCAACGGTCCGAGATCGATCATTGCCGATCGGGATCATGACTTGGATCGATCGCAACCGTCGGATCATCGCTGATCGGATTGATCGCAACGGTGCAAGATCCATCATCGTCGATCGGGTTGATCGCAATGGTCCAAGATCGATCATCGCTGATCGGGATCATGTCTTGGATAGATCGCAACCGTCGGATCGTCGTCAATCGGATTGATCGCAACTGTCCAAGATCGATCATCGCCGATCGGGATCATGGCTTGGATCGATCCAAGCTGTCGGATCATCGTTGATCAGATTGATCGCAATGGTCCGAGATCGATCATCGCCGATCGGGATCATGGCTTGGATCGATCGCAACCGTCGGATTGTCGCCGATCGGATGGAACGCAATGGTCGGAGATCGATCATTGCCGATCGGGATCATGGCTTGGATCGATCGCAACCGTCGGATCATCGCCGATCGGACTGATCACAACGGTATGAGATCGATCATCGCCGATTGGGTTGATCGCAACGGTCCGAGATCGATCATCGCCGATCGGGATCATGGTTTGGATCAATCGCAACCGTCGGATCGTCACCGATCGGATTGATCGCAATGGTCCAAGATCGATCATCGCCAATCAGGATCATAGCTTGGATCGATCGCAGCCATCGAATCTTCGCCGATCGGGTTGATCGCAACAGTCCGAGATCGATCATCGCCGATCGGGATCATGGCTTGGATCGATCGCAATCGTTGGATCGTCGCCAATCTAATTGATCGCAACGGTATGAGATCGATCATAGCCGATCGGGATCATGGCTTGGATCGATCGCAACCATCGAACCATCGCCAATCGGGTTGATCGCAACGGTTCGAGATCGATCATCATCGATCGGGATCATGGCTTCGATCGATCGCAACCGTTGGATAGTCTCCGATCGGGTTGATCACAATGGTCCGAGATCGATCATCGCCGATCGGGATCATGGCTTGGATTGATCGCAACCGTCGGATTGTCGCCGATCGAATTGATTGCAACGGTCGGATATCGATAATCACCGATCGGGATCATGGCTTGGATCGATCGCAACGGTCAGATCGTCGCCGATCGGATTGATTGCAATAGTCCAAGATTGATCATCGCCGATCGGGATCATGGCTTCAATCAATCGCAACCATCGATCGTCACCGATCGGATTGATCGCAACGGTCTGAGATCGATCATCGCCGATCGGGATTATAGCTTCGATCAATCATTGCCGATCAGGATTATGGCTTCGATCGATCGCAACAGTGGGATCATCGCCGATCGGATTGATCGCAATGGTTCGAAATCGATCATCGCCGATCAGGATCATGGCTTCGATCGATCGCAACCGTCGGATCGTCACCGATCGGATTGATCGCAACGGTCCAAGATCGATCATCGCCGATTGGGATCATGGCTTGGATCGATCGCAACCATCGGATCATCGCCGATCGGGTTGATCGCAACGGTCCAAGATCAATCATCGCCGATCAGGATCTTGGCTTCGATTGATCTTAACCGTCGGATCGTTACGGATCAGGTTGATCGCAATGGTCTGAGATCGATCATCGCCGATCAGGATCATGGCTTGGATCGATCGCAACCATCGGATCGTCGTCGATCGGATTGATGGCAATTGTCTGAGATCGATCATCGCCGATCAGGTTGATCGCAACGGTCCAAGATCGATCAACGCCGATCGGGATCATGGCTTGGATCGATCGCAACCGTCGGATCATCGATCGGATTGATCGCAACGGTCCGAGATCTATCATTGCCAATCGAAATCTTGGCTTGGATCGATCGCATCTGTCGGATCATCACCGATCGGATTGATAGCAACGGTCTGAGATCGATCATCGCCGATCGGGATCATGGCTTCGATCGATCGCAACCATCAGATCGTCGCTGATTGGATGGATCGCAATGGTCGAAGATCGATCATCGCCGATCAGGATCGTGGCTTGGATCGATCGCAACCATCGGATCGTCGCCGATCGGATGGATCGCAATGGTCCGAGATCGATCATTGCCGATCGGGATCTTGGTTTGGATCGATCTAAACCATCAGATCGTCGCCGATCGGATTGATCGCAACGGACCAAGATCGATCATCGCCGATCGGGTTGATTGCAATGGTCTAAGATCGATCATCGCCGATCGGGATCATGGCTTGGATCGATCACAATCGTCGGATCATCGCTGATCGAATTGATCGCAACGATCCGAGATTGATCATCGTCGATCGGGATCATGGCTTGGATCGATCGCAACCATCGGATCATCGCCGATCGGATTGATCGCAATGGTCCGAGATCGATCATCGCCGATCCGGTTGATCGCAACGGTTCAAGATCGATCATCACCGATCAGGATCATGGATTTGATTGATCGCAACCATCGGATCGTCGCCAATCGGATTGATCGCAACGGTCCAAGATCAATCATCACCGATCGGGATCATGGCTTAGATCGATCGCAACCATCGGATCATTATCGATCGGATGGATCGCAATGGTCCGAGATCGATCATCGTCGATCAGGATCATGGCTTCGATCAATCGCAACCGTCGGATCATCGCCGATCGGATTGATCGCAATGGTCCGAGATCGATCATTGTCGATCAGGATCATGGCTTTGATCGATCGCAACCATTGGATCGTTGCCAATCGATTGATCGCAACGGTCCGAGATCGATCATCGTCGATCGAGATCATAGCTTGGATCGATCGCAATCGTCGGATCGTCGCCGATCGGGTTGATCGCAACGGTCCGAGATCAATTATCGTCAATCAGGATCATGGCTTCGATCGATCGCAACCGTCGGAACATCATCAATCGGGTTGATCGCAATAGTCCAAGATCGATCATCACCGATCGAGATCATGGCTTAGATCGATCGCAACCGTCGGATCATCGTCGATCGGATTGATCGCAACGGTCCGAGATCGATCATCGCCGAGGGTTGATCGCAACGGTCTGAGGTCGATCATTGCCGATCAGGATCATGGCTTGGATCGATCGTAACCATTGGATCATCGCCGATCGGATTGATCGCAACGGTCCAAGATCGATCATCGCCGATCATGATCATGTTTGGATCGATCGCAACTATCAGATTGTCACCGATCGGATTGATCACAATGATCCAAGATCGATCATCGCCGATCGGGATCATGGGTTGGATCGATCGCAACCGTCGGATCGTTGCCGATCGGATGGATCGCAATGGTTGGAGATTGATCATCGCCGATCGGGATCGTGGCTTGGATCGATTGCAACCATTGGATCATCGCCGATCGGTTGGATCGCAACAGTCCAAGATCGATCATCGCCGATCGAGATCATGGCTTGGATCGATCGCAATTGTCGGATCATCGCCGATCGGATTGATCGTAACAGTCCGAGATCAATCATCGCCGATTAGGTTGATCACAACGGTCCGATATCGATCATCGCCGATCGGAATCATGGCTTGGATCGATTGCAACCGTCGGATCGTCACCGATCGGATTGATCGCAACGGTCCGAGATCGATCATCGCCGATCGGGATCATGGGTTGGATCGATTGCAAACGTCAGATCATCGCCGTTCGGGTTGATCGCAACGGTCCGAGATCGATCATCGCCGATCAGGATCATGGCTTCAATCGATTACAACCGTCGGATCATCGCCGATCGGGTTGATCGCAAAGGTCCAAGATCGATCATTGTTGATCGGGATCATGGCTTGAATCGATTGCAACCATCGGATCTTCATCGATTGGATTGATCGCAATGGTTTGAGATTGATCATCGCTGATCAGGTTGATCACAACGGTCCGAGATCGATCATCGCCAATCGTGATCATGGCTTGGATCGATCGCAACCGTCGGATCGTCGCCGATCGGATTGATTGCAACGTTCCAAGATCGATCATCGCCGATCGGGTTGATCGCAATGGTCTGAGATCGATTATCATCGATCGGGATCATGGCTTGGATCGATCGCAACCATCGAATCATCACCGTTCAGATTGATCGCAATGGTCTAAGATCGATCATCGCCGATCGAGATCTTAACTTGGATCGATCACAACCGTCGGATCGTCGCTGATCGGATTATTTGCATCGATCCGAGATCGATCATCATCGATCGAAATCATGGCTTGGATCGATCGCAACTGTCGGATCATCGTCGATCAGATGGATCGCAATGGTCAAATCCCGATCATCGCTGATCGGGATCATGGCTTGGATCGATCGCAACCATCAGATCATCACCGATCGGGATAATGGCTTCGATCCATCGTAATTTTTTTGAAAAAAATTAATTTTTATAAAAATAATTATAAAATAAAAATATTACGATGCAATTCAGTGCATCGTAAATTTTTTAAAAAAATTAATTTTGTTAAAATATAATTTAAAATAAAAATATTGCGATGCATAAAAATTTTGTTTTATAATTATAAAATAAAAAACTGTTCCCACAGAAACTTGCTGCCAAACTAGAGACGCATTAGTGACGTAATTATTTGCATCGCTAATTTCCGAGAAAATAAAAAAAATTCCGCCGACCAAATTAGCGACACAAAATTGCATCGCTAATCCGTATTATATAAAAAAATTAGTGAGGGATTAGCGATGCAATATTGCGTTGCTAATCCCTAATATATAAACTCCCTCGTGCAGTCCCCTCCCCCCAGCCTCTTCTTCTTCTTCTTCTCGCCCTAAACCTAGCTCCCGCCCCCTCCTCCGGCTCGTCCCGCCCCCTCCCCCGGCGCAAGGAAACCCTCGGCGGCGCCCCCCCCCCACTTGAGGTGAGGCCCCCTCCCCCCCCCCCCCCCCCCTCCCCTCCTCACCCCTCCCATTTTTGACCAAGGCCGCGGTCATGGCCATCGTCTCAGGCCACGGCCGCGGCCATGGCCGGCGGTGGCCTGGCCACGGTGGCCAAGCCACCATTTTTTTTAAAAAAGGGGGTGGGGTTTTTCCCCCACCCCTGAGGCCACGGCCACGACATCGTTAGTTTGAGATTATTTTTTGCGATATATTTGTCTGCTATTCGTCATCGTTAGTTGAGCTTGCAGTTTGTATATCCTCATACGTTCTCCTAGTGTGGCATATAAGCCACACATTTAGGAGAACATATGGAGAATTGCTGCCAAAATTTCAACGTAAACGATGATAATTTCTAGCAGAATAACATATCACATAAAATAATCTTGAATGGGATAGGGACTTACCTAAGTCCTAGTGGAGTGAAAGTGAAATTCATTTAGGACACTTGCTTACTTGTGAAGTCTAATGATTGAACGGACCCCGGTCCTGGGCCTCGGTCCTGGATAGGCACAATATTTGTTATTTGCCTTCGATGTGTAAAAGAATTAATCTATTGCTATAATGACTAATGCAAAATTATATTGTTGTCTCCTTTAATGGTTTACCAGGAATTGTATAAGTCGGTCAAAAATGAGCGGGGCTCGCTCGTGGATGTATGTAAAGTTAAAAGATGGGTTGCTTAATCCAGATTTTCTGAATGGATTGGAAGAATTTATTGCATTTGCATGTAGTCAACCCGAATGGATCGATGGGCTGAGGATCAGGTGCTCCTGCAACTTACGCAAGTGTCAGAATAAAGCCTATAGAGATGTTGAAACTGTGAAGGTGCACTTATGTAAAAAGGGGTTTGTTTCTGGGTATGATGTTTGAAACTGTCATGGTGAAACTGAGGAAATGTTTGCAGCTGTCACTAGCCAAGAAGTGTCAAATCCCAATGATGAACCATTTGTGAATTTAAACGCATACGAAGAAATGGTGATGAATGCATCGGGTATGTAATTCAATCGGAATACATTTATAGAAAAACCAAATCCAGATGCACAATAATTTTATGATATGTTGTGTTCTGCAAATCAAGAATTGTGTCCTGGTTGTGAGAATCATTTCCAATTGTCTATGGCTGCTCGGTTGTTGAATATTAAGGCGAAACATCGATTATCAGAAAAGGCATTCAATGCTGTAGCTGGCTTAATGAAGGAAGTTTTGCCAAATCATAATGTTGTAGCAGACAGTTTCTACTCAACGAAGAAGTTATTGCGTGGCCTTGGGCTCCCAATTAATAAGATCGATTGTTGCTTGAACAATTGTATGATATATTGGGGTGAGGACTCAGAGCTGAGATGGTGTAAGATTTGTGGGCAATCGAGGTACAAAAACGGCGAAGGAGGAGCTAGTACAAGTAGGAGGAAAAGTGTGCCTTACAAGAGGATGCATTACTTCCCTCTTACTCCATGCCTCTAGAGATTATACAGATCTGAGGCTACTGCTGCTGCTATGAGATGGCATGCCGAACATTAATCTAAAGAAGATGAAATGCGACATCCATCAGATTCAAAAGCTTGGAAGCATTTCAATGAAAATCATCCTGATTTAGCAGAAGAAATAAGGAATGTGAGATTAGGTCTTTGTACCGATGGCTTCCAACCGTTTGGTCAAGCGGGGCAACAATATTCATGTTGGCCTGTAATACTGACTGTATATAATCTTCCATCGTGGAAGTGCATGAAAGATACTGCAATGTTTTTGACAGTTTTGGTTCCAAGACCATCAAATCCAAAAGAGAAGATTGATGTCTTCTTACAACCGCTGGTAGCCGAATTGAAAATGTTGTGGGAAACAGGAGTCATAGCCTACGACATTTCTATGAAACAAAATTTCATCATGAGAGCTGCTTTGATGTGGACAATCAGTGACTTTCCGGCATATGCAATGTTGTCTGGTTGGAGCACTTCTAGGCATCTGGCATGCCCTCATTGCATGTATGATTCAGATGTATTTACATTGATAACATATTTAACACTGTACTAAACATCCCGGAAAAAACCAAAGACACTGCAAAGTCGAGAGAAGAACTTAATCAGTATTGCAGAAGAGGTAATTTGAGAAGGAATGCTGACGGGACCTATCCTAAATAATGTTACACTCTTGACAAAAATTTACGAGAAGTTTTATGTAACTGGATTAGAGGATTAAAATTTCCTGATGGTTATGCTTCAAATATCGGTAGGTGTGTGGACATGCATAAGCTCAAGTTGTTTGGTATAAAGAGTCATGACTGTCATGTTTTCATGTAATGGTTATTGCCCATAGCTTTTCATGAGTTGCTTCCGCAACATGTGTGGAAGGCATTGACACAGCTCAGCTTGTTCTTTAAGGAGTTATTTGCCGCAGTCATTACTTCTGCATCCATGGAAAGGCTTGAGGAGGAAATTCTAATTATTTTATGCAAGCTAGAGCGAAGTTAGAAACAGAGTTCACTTATTGGTTTTATGAATTTGTGAGTACTATCACTCAATCAATTACAATAATGGCTTTTATTTTTCGAATTGATTGTGAATAGCTTATTAATTTATAGGTAAACGGTCCACGGTTCACAATCGACAATATTTTCATTAAATGTCTAGCGCAGTGGCCATTGAAGACCATAACTACCTATACTGGCTATTTTGTTAATGGATACAAATTTCAAATTGAACGACTAGCATCTTCAAGAGGGACGCAGAATTGGGACGTATGTGTTAAAGGAGAAAGTGCTGGAGCAAATATGCAGGATTATTATGGAAAGTTAGTAGAGGTGGTCGAAGTTGAATATCCCGGTTGGCCTATGAAACAAACTGTATTGTTTCATTGTGATTGGTTTGATCCGATAATTCTTGTCGGTAAAAGGGTTCATAACGACTACAATCTAGTTGAAGTAAACCATCGATGAAGATTGCAAAAATATGAACCATTCATTCTTGCATCCCAAGCTTAGCAAGTGTTTTACTATGGATATCCAAGTTTGCGCAACAACAAGCGAGATTGGTGGGCTGTTTCTAAAATCATCCTACGTTCAACAATCATATTAGATGAGAGTTCATCAAGTCAATCAACTGAGTGCCCTGCATTTCAAGAGGATGAGATGGAAATGCATGCAATTAAGGACGACACAAGGGCTCCTGAAACATCACTTAGAGATCCAAATGGTGACATCCAAGAAATTAAGGATGCAAATGTTCGGTTTCCTTCCAATGATAATGAAACTGAATCACAGTCCGATACGACATCGGATGTTGAACCAACATTTCACGAAATAAATGACACCGATTAAAGATATAGGTTCATTCAATTTTGATTTATTTTTATAAGTATTAATTTTTTATATTTATTAATTATTCATAATTTATTGCATTGCATTAATCTTTAGTATTTACAGTATGACGGACCGAGGTAGATCTACCCCTGATGGTCATAGCCCTGCTGCGTCACATCCCACTACCAGCCCTGACGCATGGACTTCTGCCTCTCCAAACGTCGACGCTCATCTTGTATTTTCCTCTACCCAATCGGTATAGACCTATGAGAGTTCTTCTTTGGTCGATCGCACCGTACTTCGATTAGATGCCGATGGGCTGTAAGTATATACTAATTGTAACTATATGTTTATGTTTTTAAGTTAATTACTTATTTTAATTAGTTTTTTTAACAGTTTTATTGAGCAGCATACTGTATTGAGCCGGATCAGCTCTATATTTCAGAGCCGTGCTGATTCCAGTGGCTATGATTGGCACCATGTATCTACAACCACGAGGGATTTTTATTTTTCAGAGTTTTAGGTAAACTTTTTAAATACATTTTATAACTGATATAAAATTTTCTAATCTTAATATATTCTGAAACTAACTGTTTATTTCAATGCAGAAAAAGTTTACGTGGGACCCTACCATCCATGATGCCATTAGGGCAGCAGGAATGCTCTTGCGGCATGATGAGGTCCGCATCAGCTAGCACGAATCGTCGATCTGAGAAGGGCAGTCGTGGCACGGGCCTCTCCTGTCACACTACGGGTTCCATTTTTATTCAGGAGCACAAGCGCCGTATGGTAAGAAAATATAAACAATTTAAATACTAATTTAGTCATTTACAAATTGTTGCATTTATATTCTTTCTTCTGCTTTTGTAGTCCGAGCAGGAGGGTAGAGATCCTGGTGAGTTTCGTCAATTCAGGGCGATACACATCAGGAAGGATGGTTCCTGGGTCGATACACGATCATGGGAGGTTGGGATAAGAAATTAGCTTTATATTTTATTTGTTTAATTTCTAAAATTTTATTCAGCTTTATATATTGATTCATTTATCATTGATTTTATAATTCAAAGGCACGAGTCAAGGAGCTTCAGTCTTAGGCTTCGCAGGTCGACTCCACTGATAGGGGGCCGCCCATCGAACTCTCATAAGAGGAGAGTCGACGTGTATTTTTGGAGGCTGTTGGTGCCCAGCCGCGAGACCATAGGGTCTATGGTTTGGGCACCAGAGCTTCCAGATATTTTCTCCATCAGGGCTCCAGTTCGCATGGTTCTGGCGATATTCCTCCCAAGCAGATAGACGATATCCGGAGATCTATCAAGGAGGAAGTTCGCCAGGAGGTTTGAAAGGACACTACAAGATTTTTGCCTTTCAACAATGAATTTTTTTGCAATGAATTTTAAAATTTGTTGGTGAAAGTGGATATTTGCAATGAATACAAATATTCGTTGTTGAAAATTCGTAATTAATTAGGAAGGACTTTCTGTAATGAATATTTTTGTGGTGATTAAAAATATTCGTTGCTGAATGTTTTAGCACCACATAATATTCATTTTTGTGGGAAAATTTTTGGCACCAAAAACTTTCAGCAACGAATTACTATTTCTGCTATGAATAAATTCATTATTAAAACTCCGATTATTAGCAACAAACTTTAATTCATTGCAAAAGTTATTTTTTTAAAAAATAATAAAAATAATATATTCAACAAGAATATTTATTTTTTGCAATGAATATCTAATATAAATAAAAATTAATTAAAAAAAGTTAATTAGAAGAATCGCCCTAACTACCTCTTCTTTTCATCTACCCCTTACGCGAGTGCGAGGAAAGAAGAAGGGTTAAACCCTATTTCTAAGCAGCCACGGGAGAACTTCATCGCTATCATCGTTGATCCAGGTATGCATCTCTTAATCAAACCCAACCCTAGTTAAAGAGAGGAGGGAAACTAGGCTGAGTTATCTAGTTTTTCTTCTACCCTAGTTTTCGTTTAAAACAACCCAAACCCTAGCTTTCGAGTCCCCGACGTGGTTGTGTTTTGGGGGGGGGGGGGGGGGCGGCTGGGAAAAATTGTGACAGGGATTTGCGGCGGGGGGGCGGGGCTGAGAAGCATCGTTCTAGGGCATCTGAGAAGCATTGTTCCAGGGAGCTTGAGAGGGGGGGTTCTCAGCCGTTCCAGGAAGCTTTGGGGGGGGGGGGGACAAGAAGAAGCATCGTTGAGGGGGGAGAAATAGGGGCCGTTCCAGGAAGCTTGTTGGGGGGGGGGGGGAGCATTTGGGGTTCCAGGGGGGGGGGAGGAAGGGAGAAGCATCCAGGGAGCTTGTTTTGGAGGGGCGGGGGAAGAAGCATCATTGGGGGTTCCAGGGAGCTTGTTGGGAGGTGGGGTGGGGTGGGGAAGAAGCATCCAGGGAGCTTGTTGGAGGGGGGGGGGGGGGGGGGGGGGGAAAAGCATCATCGCCTCAGCCATTCTAGATTCCAGAGAGCTTTGGGGGGGATGAAGAAGGAGGGGGGGGGGGGGGGGGAATCGTTGGTCTCAGCCATTCCAGATTCCAGAGAGCTTTGGGGGGGATGAAGAAGGAGAGCTTGGCTGGTGGTGGGGGAGGGATCGTTGGTTCCATTCCAGAGAGGGGGGGGGGGGGGGTGTTGTGAACGGGGCTGTGATAAAAAAATCAAGTGTACTGTTTTAATATGAAATTGTGCCATCTATCGTTTACTATATTCTGATATGATATGACACATTTTGACATGATATGATATGACACGTTTTGATATGATATAATATGACATAATGTCATAATATGATATGGTGACATAATGATATGATGACATATAAATATGAAACTAGTAATTGAATTGTTTAGTTGGATTGATATCCTGCAGAAATGGATCGCAGTTGGATTCACGAAATAAATCGTGTGTCACAACGTTTCAAGGATGGAGTTATCCAATTCCTAGACGTAGCACGTAACTGCTTGAATTCAAATGATGAAACATTATGTCCTTGCCGCAAATGTGTAAATATACTCATGCAAACCTTGCCTGCCATTCAAGCTCACATTTGTACTTATGGTTTCCTCTCAACTTATATCATTTGGAATAAACATGGCGAGCTTGGACATGTAGCAGTAGAATATTCTGACTCATCCTAGGAGCTTGCAGAGATGAGAGAGCAGATGCGTCAGATGCAGGATTTAGTTTGTCTTATGTCGCAGGGTCCATTCCAGCCTCCGTAGCCTCCACAGCCGCCTGCAGATACATGATGTATTTTTTTCACTACTTGATGTATTTTTTTTTTTTTTTCTGTTTCATATATGAAAATTTTAAATAATTAATAAAATAATTTTTTATCTATTTTTAAAAATTTTGTAATGATTGTTTTGGTCAATTGTATTAGCAATTACATTGTATTAGGAAGTTTAATTCATATTATTTTATTTTTTAAAATAAATAATTAATTTACTTTAAAAATTAAAAATTAATTTACTTTATTTTTTAAAAAATAAATAATTAATTAGCGACGCTATTTTCCATCGTAATTAATTTAAAAAATTAAAAATTATTTTATTTTAATTTTTTAAAAATTAATTAATTAATAAGCGTCGCAATTGCGATAAGATTTTTCATCGTCATTTTTAAAAATTTATTTTTTAAGTAGCGGCGCATTAGTATGCGTCGCAATATTGTGACGCATTTAGGGGCATTGCAATTATTTTTAAAAAATTAAAAATTAATTTATTTATTTTTTAAAAAATAAATAAATAATTAGCGATGCTATTTTCTGTCGCAATTAATTTAAAAATATTAAAAATTATTTTATTTTAATTTTTTTAAAAAATAAATTAATTAATTAGGGATGCAATTGCGATGAGATTTTTCATTGTAAATATTTTTAAAAAATTATTTTTAAAGTAGCGATACATTTAGGCTGCATCGCAATATTGCGATTTATTGCGACGCATTTAGGGCGTCGCAGAGAGTCGCTGTTTAGAGACGCAATTGCGATAAATTAAAATTGCGACGAACATTTTAGCGATGCCTTTATTGCGTCGCTAATGCATCGCTATAGCTTATTTAGCGATGCATTAGCGACGCATTTTGGTGTCGCTATATTTTAATTTTCTTGTAGTGCTTAAAGTCTCCCCTAATGCTTTTTTTTAGGAGCAAGAAACCAAGCTAGTGGTATGGAAAACATTGTTTGGTCGATCTAAGAGATCTTCCTTAGTTGACAAATGAAAGGTCAAATTTTAACGTAAGTAGATTGGTACAATCTGTAGGAATGCTGAACAAAAGTACTAACTACATTGGCAAATTTTAAAAATTTTCACCAACTAAATTGACTTTTAGTTTAACCAAGAATAGAGTTAAGCCATTCTCTTGATAAAATATTTTAATTCAAAATGCTAATATGGTGATTACTAATTGTCTTGGTCTACATCCCATATGGTAGTTCTGTTAGTGTACGCCCTAGATCCAATTGGATTGAATGTTGTATACATTCTGATGATGCCTGATCATCGGTCTTGAACGTTGGGAGAAGAGAGCTGCTTAATCCGCGGTCCCACGCCTGATCGGATGGCCTGCAAAAAGTTCCGAGACCGAAGGGATGCTCCGGTGGGGACCCTCCGACGCTCAAGTCAGTAACTGGGGTCACAGCTGAGGGAGAGCTCAGACGAGCTCTAGGAAAAAAAAATGAGTCCTCGAAAAGGGGGAATCCCTTTTTGGGTATCAGGGTAGCGAGTGTATGAGTTTTCGTACCTTGTTCCTGAGTGAACTTACCCTTTTATAGGGGGTTGACATCTGTACAACCACATGGAGTTCCGTAAGAAAGAAATGTCTGCGGGGTTCGTGGGGTTGCGTGAATTTGGCTAATTGGTGGATCCTGTCCCATCGGAGAGGGAAAATGGCGGTTGGTGAGCTACGTCCCATCAGTCAATAGGGCTGACAGGTAGTTAGGTCCAGTCCCATCAGCGGCATGGACAGTGGGTAGTTGGGCCTGGGGATGCCAGGCGGCGCGAGTCAGAAGGATGGCGGCATGAATAGCCAGGACCGTTCTGGGGCCGACTTGAGATAGCCTCGACCCTCCTGAGGGCACCGAGGCCGTGCAGGACCGACTCGGCCAACCTGAAGATGCCAGGGCGGGGCCAACCAGGGAAGGTCGAGGCCGACTTGGAGATGCCGGGACCGAGCGGGGCCAACCAGGGAAGGTCGGGGCCGACTTGGAGATGCCGGGGCTGAGCGGGGCCGACCAGGGAAGGTCGGGGCCGACTTGGCTGACTTGGAGATGCCGAGGCTGACCAGGGAAGGTCGGGGCCGACTTGGCCGACTTGGAGATGCCGAGGCCGAACGGGGCCGACCAGGGAAGGTCGGGGCCGACTTGGCCGACTTGAAGCTGCCAGGGCCGAGCGAGGCCGACCAGGGAAGGTCGGGGCTGACTTGGCCGACTTGGAGATGCCGGGGCCGAGCAGGCCGACCAGGGAAGGTCGGGGCCGACTTGGCAAACTTGGAGATGCCGGGGCCAACCAGGGAAGGTCGGGGCCGACATGGTCGACTTGGAGATGCTGGGGCCGAGCGGGGCCGACCAGGGAAGGTCGGGGCCGACTTGGAGATGCCGGGGCCGAGCAGGGCTGACCAGGAAAGGTCGGGGCCGACTTGGCCAACTTGAGATGCCGGGGCGGGGCCACCTTAAGATTTTGATTTTGCCATAATTGCCCTCGTGGCTACATCAGCCACATCAGATGCCCCCCTGCCCCTGAGCGCGAAGGGTCATGTGCCCGCTGCCCTTTGAGTGAGAGGGGCGAAAATTCAAAAAATGAGTGCTCTTTAGTGCGCTTTTAATAGCTTGGTGAGCTGACGCATCATCCCGAGGCAGTGTCTCTTTGAAAATCTTCCACAATCATGCGGTAGGTGGGAGCTGACGTTAGCGCCGGACCCTCAAAGAGGAAGCCTATTGGGGGAATGGAAAAAGGTAAAGGTCATCATGCCTCTCCGTTTTCTATGCCCCGATTGGTCGGGGATCACGCTCCTCGGGGCGAATCGAGGTGGCACATCTCAGGCGCAGGCGAGATTTTCGGCGGACAGCTCGTGGCGTAATAGGAAAGTGTCATGTGGTGAGGCCTCGATTATTGTTGACCGGAGATGGGGGTATAAAAGCGCCCCAAGGGCTTGGGGAAAGCTTTTACATTGCCATCGCCTTCTTCCAGCTTTCCTTCTCCTGAATTCTTCTGCAACTGAGCCCCTTTTTGTCTTCAAATTCTATTTGATTTCCAGTTAGTTTCATCTTTCATTTTCATCCATGGACCGCCATGCCGTTAGGGAGGGTAAGAGGCCTATAGTAAAAACATCCCATTCCAATAGTGAAGACCAAACCCCTTCAGTTAGCCAGATGCCCCGGTCGGTGGGTGGCGTTACCATCCGCGATCGACCGACAACAACCAGGACCTCCGTCTTCCTCAGCCTCCCCTATTAGGGCAGTTCTCGTGTCCTCCCGCCATCCGGGACAACCTCCGGCGGTGAGTCTTGATCCAGCAGGTCCGTTAGGAGTAGCCTCAACTGTGACCCCCAAAGACGTAGAGGCCATTAGGGCTAAGTACATGGTCCCCGGCTTCATTCATTTGTCCGCGTCGGGACCCAAAGATAGAGTGACCTCCACCTACCCTGGTCGGGTCGCTCTATATGAGGAATTTTTTGGTGCGGGCTGCGCCTTCCTTTCCACCCCTTTTTCTGAACCTTTTAGACAGGTATAGGCTAGTGCGGCGCAGTTGACTCCGAACTCGATTCGGATCATTTGTGCCTTTGTCATTCTTTGTTATTCCAGGAGGCTCAGCCCGGGCTATCACTGTTCCGGGCTTTCTACAAGCTCCACTGCCAAGGTGAGAGGGCCTGGTGGGCTTTCACCGCCAGGCCAGGTAGGGCCTTCCCCCTAGGTCTTCCGTCCAAGATTAGGGGATGAAAATCCCGCTTCCTTTTTGCCCATGTCGAGGGGGTGAGGACCGATTGGATGGAGCGGACACCAACTCCAATGATAATGCCACCGTGGGGAAGAGAGATAGGGAACTCTTCACCCAATTGTCCAACTGCCAAATCCCTGGCTACAAGGAACTCCTGTCCTAAGAGAACATGATAGAAGCCGAGTTGGCCCCGGTAATTGGTGAGCACGATGCCCGATTCCTTCTGTCTCGACCGGAAGATTGCTATACGTTATTGCTAATATTCCTTGTTTTTGGATGCAGCGATGAAGTTCTTCGCTGGTGCATTTGAAGCCGCCTTGAAACAAAAGAGGCCGGCAGCTGGGGAAACGTCAAGGCCGGTGAAGAAAGCTCGAAGGAAGGAGCGGCCGAGCCGGCTCAAGCCGCTAAAGTCCCTAAGGCTCCAACGCCTGCAGAGGAGCCGACTGAGGAAGCGCCGGTTGGAGAAGTGGTCCCGAGGCCGGCCGGGACCGAGATAGCGGAAGGAGAGATTCCGGTCACCACCAAAGCCGCCGTTGTGATTGTGGATCTTGAAGAGGAAGCCCCTGCCGCCGTCGACCTGCCCGAGGCGGGGCAGGTTACAGTTGTCGTCAGCCCTCCAGCTACCGCCGAGCCAGAGAGTGTTCCCCCAACTGCCGGAGAAGGGGAGCTAGTCTCCAGAAGGTCCAGAGCTGGATGGAGGCGACGGAGAAGCAGAGGGATGAGCCGGGGAGCTCATCCCAACAATCAGCGTGCCACCCGACTCGCCCTCGGCTGAAGGGCCACAGGAGAAGATGGCAGCCAGCACCCGTGCTCAGCTTGATGACAGACGCTGGGTAGGCCGCCTGTCTCTTGTCGAAGTTTCGGAATGCCGAGTCCGAGCAGGAGACGCGGGGGATGAGCCACTCTGCGCTCCTAGATATGGTGATGGTCTCCGTTGTCCAGGTAATCCTTTGAGTTCCTTTTGTTTTCGGACGTGTCTTCTGATATCTCAGTCTTCTTGTGGTTAACATATTCCTCTGCTGCAGATGACCAATGGTGCAATCGCCCTACATGAGGCGATGTCTCATTCCACAGACGCGCTTATAAAGTCCATGGCGCGGGCCGATAAGTACAAAAAGGAGAGCATGGCGTAGTCCTAGAGCCTTGCTTGACTTCATCAGGAGGCCAAGGCCCGGGAGGAGAACCTGGCCTCGAGCTTCAGCCTTGGCCTCAGGCATCAACATTGGCCTCGGCCTCGAGCTTCAACCTCAGACTCGGTCTCGAGCGTTAACATCGGCCTCGGCCTTGAGCTTCAACCTCGGCCTCGGCCTCGAGCGTCGGCCTCGGCCTTAGCCTCGAGCTTCAATCTCGACCTCGGCCTCAAGCGTTAGCATCGGCCTCGGCCTCGAGCTTCATCCTCGGCCTCGGGCCTCGGCCTCAAGCATCAACGTCGGCCTCGGCCTTGAGCTTCAGTCTCGGCCTATGTCTCGAGCCTCCATTTTGATCAGGCCATCGGGGCTGGCGACCTGCTGCCTCGAGCCACCTGACACATCCATGTGGCTCACCAACCGCCTACAGCGGCCACATAACCCATCATTCGCCTGCAACAGTGCGTGGCCATACCTCGTAACGGAGCACGCCAAATGCCACCATATCCGCCTACCACCCATAGTGTCGTACTCGAGATGGCAGGCGAGGAGGGACACCTCTGACAAGCGGTTGCGATCCGTCGCTGTTAGTCTTTCTTTTCGTCCATTAGTGGACAAAGGCACTTCGAAGTCAGCATCCTTCTGGAAGTGAGAAAAGAGAGATCGCCGGACATGTATAAAAGCCCACACATACAACGAGGGAAGGATCCTAACTTCAGTTCTCTAGCTCATATCTGCTAGTTAACTCTTGTCTGTTCCCGAGTGACTGACTTGAGCATCGGAGGGTCCCCACCGGAGCATCTGGTCTCCGAGGACTTTTCTTGCAGGAGCACGATGAAGAAGACCTCCATTTCCCAGCATTCAAGGAACGTGACTTGGCAGCAACAGGGTATAATTTTTCTTAATCCAAATTATATATAGAAGAAAATGAAAATATTAAATTAGAAAATCCAGGCCTGATTCGCTTTTCAAATTGGGTTCAATTTTTGATCTTGCTGGATTAAACGATTCGAGTTTGGCCTGACCAATCGAGTCAAGAACGGAATGGATCGAGGGTACATAGACTAAATCCATTTGCGACCCGATGCTCTTAAAAAATATTTTAAAGATATCCACTCATCATATATCGACACTCCACTTTCCATCATACGTCCTCCGACGGGGAGGGAGCAAGAAATACCGATGGACAGCAGCGATTAATTTTTACAAGTTTAAGGCAGAGTATAAGTGGAAAATAAATATTATAACAAACTTTCGTCGGTGGTAAAGCTTACATTGTACTACGTACCCTTTCGTACTTCATAAAAGAAATTTTACAAGGCCATAATCCATAATATAAACCTAACTTCCTTCATGTCCTAAATCCATGAGCTTGAGTTGATCCACAGACGTTAACCTTTGACGAGATCTTTCAAGGTCGCTGTAGTACCCGGTTCGGTTCATGTGAACCAGGTTCAGGACTTGGTCCTGTGCTGTCTAACGCTTCGCTCTCAGCAAAGCGCTTCATTTTCTGGACCCTTAAACTGAAGCGTTACGCAGGGGATTATATGTGATGGAGGGAGACTCCCTCATCATCCTGGCTTCCGTTTCCTTCAGGTAATCCCCTGGCCTTTGGAGAGAGAGAGAGAGAGAGAGCGTGAGAGACAGAGAGAGCGCGAGAGACAGAGAGATGAAAGAGAGCAAGAGAGAGGGAGGCCGACCGATTCTTGGTTGAGGCCCGACGGTGTGCTCGCCACCTCGCGGGCCTGAGCTTCGGCCGGCGACCCCGCCGGCACCGGGGGAGGTGTCTGGGGGGTGGTGGTGGAGAGAGAGAAGAGAGAGAGGGCCAATCGGCCCTTCTCTCGCGTGGTGGCGGAAGCCAAACTGGTTGGTTTGGGCCCGGCGGCGTTCTCGCCGCCTCGCCGGGCCTGAGCTCTGGCCTGTCGCCTCCACCGGCACCGGGCGTGCGTCCGGTGGAGGTCCGGCCGGCCAAGGTGGCCGGCCGTGCCGCCGGCACAGTAACGTGCCGCGCGGATGTGAGAGAGAAAAAGAGAGAAATTGAGAGAGAGAAGGGAGATTGGTGGCCGATCGCGGCGGCGGCCGGCTCTGGCCCGGCCACCGATGGCCGGGCCGCCCTCAATTTGGCCGGCGGCAGCCCTGGCTGCCGCATGAAACCCGTCCCCTGTTCGGTGAAACAGGGGATCGGGATGGCTTTGGCTGAATTGGGCTGGCCGGTTCAGGGCCAATTGGGCGTGCAGCGAACAGATTTGGGGCTAGTTTTTGGGCCCCGTAACGGGCCGGATTAGCAAAATAATTATATGGCTAGAATCTGGGTTAATTCTAGTTTCTTGGGGTATTTTTACTTCCCTAATTGGGTGTGTATAGTGGGAGATATTCGAGCCCAAAGTTGGGCCCGTGAACTAGTCTGGGTAGAATTCTAAGGGTCATTTTAATATTCTTATTCTAATAAATTAATTGTGTAAAATGATCTTGTAGGTGCTCAGACATCTGACTAGCTGATATATATACCTGTTGGATTGCGTACTGAGGTAAGTAAGCCAGTTATCAGTATTTAATAAATTATATGAATATTTAAATTATGAATTATATTGTGACATGAAGAATTGTTATGGATATTGGCTAAATTGTAAGTAGATGAATATTATGAATACATTGTTGTTTATGTGCTATGATTGAGAATGATTTCATATGTGGATGTTATGCATGAGAGATGCAGTTATTATGACATTGATGTGATATATTACATGCAATTGTTAAGTAAGTATAATCCACTGTTTATGCAATATAAAGATGTTATTGATATGTTTGTGCATGATGTGAGGTACTGTTATGTGTCACCGTGGTTCTCCTTTATCATGTCATACCATACACACATCTAGAGGATGTGTTATGATGATTTATGCCACACACATCTAGAGGATGTGTTCTGATGATTTATGCCACATACACGTCTAGAGGATGTGTTCTGTTTATTTATGCCATTCACACATCTAGAGGATGTGTTCTGCTTGGTCCGAGATGGCATCATGCATCTAGAGGATGTGTTCTGAGTTACTATAAGGTGGCATCACACATCTAGAGGATGTGTTCTGCTTGGTTCGAGGTGGCATCACACATATAGAGTATGTGTTCTGGTGGATTATGATATGGTGTGACCCTGGTATCTTGACCCTTTCATAGGGGATGCTTGTTGGTACACTATTGGGATATTGCAGGGCCGTGGGTCACATTTATAGCTACCATTGAGGGTATAAATAGTGGGTTTACTTACATTGCATGTTTGAGTATTTGTGGAATGTTTAAGCATGCAAATCATTTATGTGCTTATAGATTGTTATGCTATGAATTGACTGTATAACGTGGCTTACTTATTGAGTGTAAGCTCATAAAAATCTTACAATATTTTGTCAGAGCCACGAGATTGAAGATGGATGGTTGGGGTGATGGATCTTTATTAAATAAATCAAGACCCATTATTTTGTTGTAACCCCAGTACTACTTATGTGTAGGGCTTGATGCCCAAACCTTATTATTGTGGTGTGTAAGGGTTTGTAACCCAAAACTTTTGTACTCAGTGATGAATTTGGCTTGATTATATATATATGGTGTTATGTGTGAAAAATTTTGTGACGCCTTGCGTGCCCGGCACGCGGCGGGTTGTCACCCTAGCCCGATATTTGGGTCTGGGGCGTGACAGCTTTAGTGGTATCAGAGCTCAGTTATGACCTTAGGGACACGGACATATTGACATGATAACACGTAGAGAATATATTTTGATGACATTATACTTAGAGAGACCTGACACTTTAGCTTATGATGATATTAACCACAACTAATTTAACAGGAATGATTAAGATAGGCAATGATTATGCTCAGACTCTAATTGATCCGGGTGCCACACATTCGTTTATATCTGACACCTACCTTGGCAAGAATGCATCATTGACATCTGAACCTCTAGACCATGAATTACATATTGCCTTTCCAAATGGTGATACTATGAAAGTTGATACTGTATGCAAATCCTGCTTGATTATCATTGAGGATAGGAAGCTGAATGCCAATCTTATTGTCCTTCCACTGAAATTCTTTGATGTTATCCTTGGCATGGATTGGTTAGCTTCCTATCATGCTTCTGTAGACTGTTTCAGGAAGATCATCAACTTCAAAATTCCTTGTCAGCCCGAATTTAGTTTTAATGGTGGCCAGAAACTTCTAGCCTCAGTGTTTATTTCGGCACTACAGGCTGAAAAGTATCTGAGGAGTGGTGGCCAAGGATTTCTTGCTGTTATTAATGATCTTCAAAAGAAAGAGGCCAAGTTGGAGGATATTCCTATAGCTAGAGAATTCCCTGATGTCTTTCCGGATGAATTATCGGAGTTGCCCCCTGACCGGGAGGTTGAGTTCTCCATTGATTTATTCCTAGAACTGGACCTATATCCAAGGCCCCTTATCGTATGGCCCCGGCTGAGCTAAAAGAGTTGAAGGACCAATTGCAGGAACTCAGATCGGGGATTTATCAGGCCTAGTGCTTCTCCTTGGGGTGCTCCAGTTCTATTTGTTAAGAAGAAGGATGGCAGTCTTCGGCTATGCATTGATTACTGGGAAATTAACAAGGTGACAGTGCGAAATAAGTACCCTTTGCCGAGGATTGATGACTTGTTTGACCAACTTCAAGGAGCTCGGGTATTCTCTAAGATTGATCTTAGGTCAGGTTATCATCAGCTTAAAGTCAAGGATGGGGATGTGCCTAAGACAGCTTTCAGAACTAGATATGGCCATTATGAGTTTTTGGTGATGCCGTTTGGTTTGACTAATGCCCCGGCAGCGTTCATGGATTTGATGAACAGAATATTTAGGCCATACTTGGATCAGTTTGTGGTTGTATTTATTGATGATATTTTGATCTATTCTAAGAGTCTCAGGGAGCATGAGGATCACTTGAGGATTGTGCTTCAGACTCTTTGGGAGAAGAAGCTTTATGCCAAGCTGCAGAAGTGTGAGTTTTGGTTGGACCAAGTAGCTTTCTTGGGTCACGTAATTTCTGTGGATGACATTTCTGTGGACCCGAAGAAGATTGAAGCTATTATTAGCTGGAGCCGACCTTTCAATGTGGCTGAAGTCAGAAGCTTCTTGGGGCTAGCCGGGTATTATCGAAAATTTGTGGAAGACTTCTCTCGCATCGCTCTACCCCTAACTCGTTTAACCCAGAAACGAGTGAAGTTTGACTGGTCAGAGGAGTGTGAGGAAAGTTTTCAGGAGCTAAAGCAGCGTTTGGTGTCAGCTCCCATCCTTGTTCTTCCGACAGGATCTGAGGGTTTTACACTTTATACTGATGCCTCTCGGAAATGATTGGGATGTGTCCTAATGCAGAATGGAAAGGTGATAGCCTATGCTTCCAGACAGCTGAAGCCTTATGAGCAGAACTATCCTACTCATGATCTGGAATTAGCTGCGGTGGTTTTTGCTTTGAAGATTTGGCGGCATTATCTCTATGGGGTGTCATGTGATGTGTATACAGACCATAAGAGTCTAAAATATATCTTCACACAGAAGGAGCTCAATTTGAGGCAGAGGAGGTGGTTGGAACTTCTGAAGGACTATGATATGAATCTACATTATCATCCAGGGAAGGCTAATGTTGTGGCTGATGCTTTGAGTAGGAAGACCTCTTCTGAGTTAGCTGCTATGCTTACCTCCCAGCCTCACATTCTGAAGGACCTCGAGAGGTGGGAGATTGGACTGAGAGTACAGCAGTCTGATGGACTTGTTGCTACACTTATTCTTCAGTCGACTCTTATTGTCAGAATTAAGTCCTCCCAGATGGAAGATCCAGATCTTCAAAGAATTAAAGTTGCTGTTCAGTCAGGAGATCAGAGTGGATTTTATGTAATAGATGATGGATCCTTGAGATTTGAAGGCAGACTTTGTGTACCTAGCAATGAGGAGTTGAAAGCCGAGATTTTGAGGGAGGCTCACTACTCTCCCTATACTGTGCATCCTGGTGGTACTAAAATGTATAGAGACTTAAAGGAGAATTTTTGATGGAAAGGGATGAAGAGGGATATTGCTTAGTTTGTGGCCAAGTGCTTAGTATGTCAGCGGGTGAAGGCCGAGCATCAAAAACCTGCGGGACCTCTTCAATCTTTGATGATTCCTCAGTGGAAATGGGAAAAGATTACTATGGATTTTGTGACTGGTCTGCCCAAAACTCCAGGAGTAATGATGATGTTTGGGTTATTATGGACAGACTGACAAAGTCAGCTCATTTCCTACCTTTCAGAGTTGGAGTCTCGAGTGATAGATTGGCTAGATTGTATTTGGAGCAGATTGTGAGACTCCATGGTGTTCCTGTCTCTATTGTATCTGACCGGGATACCGGATTTGTATCACAGTTTTGGAAGAGTCTTCACAAAGCCTTGGGGACCAAATTGAACTTCAGTACAGCTTATCATCCCCAGTCAGACGGACAGTTAGAAAGGACCATACATATTCTAGAAGATATGTTGCGCGCCTGTGTAATGAACTTGGGTGGGGCTTGGGATAACCACTTATCCTTGGTGGAGTTTGCTTATAACAATAGTTATCAAGCCAGTATCCAGATGGCCCCATTTGAGGCTTTATACGGTAGGAGGTGCAGATCTCCTTTATGTTGGGATGACGTAGGGGAAAGGAAATTGCTAGGCCTGAGCTAATCCAGCAGACAGTTGACAAGGTGCATTTGATTAGGGAGCGTCTTCGTATAGCTCAGAGCAGGCAAAAGAGTTATGCTGACGTCAGAAGAAAAGAGTTAGAATTTCAGGTTGGGGATCATGTTTTCTTAAGGGTATCACCAACCAAGGATGTGATGAGATTCGGGATTAGAGGAAAGCTTAGTCCACGCTATATTGGACCTTTTGAGATCTTGAGCAGAGTTGGGGAGGTTGCATATAGCTTAGCACTGCCTTCGATTTTATCTGGTGTTCACAATGTATTCCATGTATCTATGTTGAGGAAGTATGTTTCAGACCCTAGTCATGTTATAGCTTATGAGCCTATTCAGTTGAGGAAGGATTTATCATATGAGGAACATCCTGTGCGTATCGTGGACCGCAAAGATCAGGTTCTGAGGCGTCCTACCATCCCTTATGTCAAAGTTCAGTGGAATAATCACTCTGAGAGGGAGGCTACTTGGGAGCTGGAGGAAGAAATTAAAACGAAGTATCCACAATTATTTGAAGGTAATTTATCTATCTAAGATTGTTGACCTTTGATTAATTTGATTGATCCGTAATTATGAGGTCATGTATCAATTTCGAGGCCGAAATTTTTATAAGGAGGGAGGATGTAGTACCCGGTTCCCGGTTCATGTGAACCAGGTTCAGGACTTGGTCCTATGCTGTCTGACGCTTCGCTCTCAGCGAAGCGCTTCGTTTTTCTGGACCCTTAAACTGAAGCGTTACGCAGGGGATTATATATGTGATGGAGGGAGACTCCCTCCATCATCCTGGCTTCCGTTTCCTTCAGGTAATCCTCTGGCCTCTGGAGAGAGAGAGAGAGAGAGAGAGAGAGCGTGAGAGACAGAGAGAGCGCGAGAGATAGAGAGATGAAAGAGAGCGAGAGAAAGGGAGGCCGACCGATTCATGGTTCAGGCCCGGCGGCGTGCTCGCCGCCTCGCCGGGCCTGATCTTCGGCCGGCGACCCCGCCGGCACCGGGGAGGTGTCCGGCGGGGTGGTGGTGGAGAGAGAGAAGAGAGAGAGGGCCAATCGGCCCTTCTCTCATGCGGTGGCGGAAGCCGACGGTCGGCTTCTGCTGGTTGGTTCGGGCCCGGCGGCGTGCTCGCCACCTCGCCGGGTTGAGCTCCGGCCTGTCGCCTCCACCGGCGTCGGGCGTGCGTCCGGTGGAGGTCCGGCTGGCCAAGGTGGCTGGCCGTGCCGCCGGCACAGTAACGTGCCACGTGGATGTGAGAGAGAAAAAGAGAGAAATTGAGAGAGAGAAGGGGAGATTGATGGTCGGCCGCAGCGGCGGCCGGGCCACCCTCAATTTGGCCGGCGGCGGGCCTGGCCACCGGCATGAAACCCGTCCCCTGTTCGGTGAAACAGGGGATCGGGATGGCTTTGGCTGAATTGGGCCGGCTGGGCCGGCCGGTTCAGGGCCAATTGGGCCGTGCAGCGAACAGATTTGGGGCTAGTTTTTGGGCCCCGTAACAGGCCGGGATTAGCAAAATAATTATATGGCTAGAATCTGGGTTAGTTCTAGTTTCTTGGGGTATTTTTACTTCCCCAATTGGGTGTGTATAGTGGGAGATATTTGAGCCCAAAGTTGGGCCCGTGAACTAGTCTGGGTAGAATTCTAAGGGTCATTTTAATATTCTTATTCTAATAAATTAATTATGTAAAATGATCCTGTAGGTGCTCAGACATCTGACTAGCTGATATATATACCTGTTGGATTGCGTACTAAGGTAAGTAAGCCAGTTATCAGTATTTAATAAATTATATGAATATTTAAATTATGAATTATATTGTGACATGAAGAATTGTTATGGATATTGGCTAAATTGTAAGTAGATGAATATTATGAATATATTGTGTTTATGTGCTATGATTGAGAATGATTTCATATGTGGATGTTATGCATGAGAGATGCAGTTATTATGACATTGATGTGATATATTACATGCAATTGTTAAGTAAGTATAATCCACTGTTTATGCAATATAAAGATGTTATTTATATGTTTGTGCATGATGTAAGGTACTGTTATGTGTCGTCGCGGTTCTCCTTTATCATGTCATACCACACACATATCTAGAGGATGTGTTATGATGATTTATGCCACACACATCTAGAGGATGTGTTCTGATGATTTATGCCACATACACGTCTAGAGGATGTGTTCTGTTTATTTATGCCATTCACACGTCTAGAGGATGTGTTCTGCTTGGTCCGAGATGGCATCACGCATCTAGAGGATGTGTTCTGAGTTACTATGAGGTGGCATCACACATCTAGAGGATGTGTTCTGCTTGGTTCGAGGTGGCATCACACATATAGAGTATGTATTCTTGTGGATTATGATATGGCATGACCCTGGTATCTGGACCCTTTCAGTAGGGGATGCTTGTTGGTACACTATTGGGATATTGCAGGGTCGTGGGTCACATTTACAGCTACCATTGAGGGTGTAAACAGTGGGTTTACTTACATTGCATGTTTGAGTATTTGTGAAATGTTTAAACATGCAAATCATTTATGTGCTTATAGATTGTTATGCTATGAATTGACTGTATAACGTGGCTTACTTATTGAGTGTAAGCTCATAAAAATCTTACAATATTTTTGTCAGAGCCACGAGATTGAAGATGGATGGTTGGGGTGATGGATCTTCTATTAAATAAATCAAGACCCATTATTTTGTTTTAACCCCAGTACTACTTATGTGTCCAAACCTTATTATTGTGGTGTGTAAGGGTTTGTAACCCAAAACTTTTGTACTCAGTGATGAATTTGGCTTTATTATATATATAATGGTGTTATGTATGAAAAATTTTGTGACGCCTTGTGTGCCCGGCACGCGGCGGGTTGTCATCCTAGCCCGATATTTGGGTCTGGGGCGTGACAATCGCCGAAAACATTCATGACATCCCTTCATATATCAAACCACTCCAAAAAGGAAATTCCGGCTCCGCTAGAAAGAACTCATATGGAGATGGCGAGCAAGTTGAAAAAGAGGTTAGGTGCTGTTCATGAAGTAATAGTTTCTTAAGACTTGTCCTCCAGTACCTTTAATCGCCACCTGTAATCTGAAGCTTCCAAAGCCATAAGGTGTACCGACTTTCACTATAACATGAAGTTAGAGGGTAGCGTGATCAGTTCTTCCCTCCAATGCAGGGCTCCAGCAAGGTAACCTCTGCTGCCTTGCGACAAAGAGGCTGCGTTGATCCCTCGGTCGCAAAGTATTTAGGTATGGATGGTATGGAACAATATAAAAAAACAGTAGTCACCATGGATGATGGTTTCCGTTTTCGTTTTCGTTTTTTTTCTCATCGGATAAGAGTGGCAGAAACAAAACACAATAGGAGGAGAGGGGTCAGATGGTACAGAAGATATGAGAATGAGGAGGAGGAGAGAAGATGAATGCCAACCTCATCCCTATATGGCCTTTTATGGAGGCCGGTGTCTTTCTGGAACCTTCGGTCCATCCTATTTAATTATGTTTCTCTCGAATCTTCTCATCCCGCGTCCCATTCATTTTCTCCCTCCCAAACGTTTTAATCCCCGGTGGCATTTAATTTGGTAACGATTGTCTGGAATGTTCTAGTCCGATAGCTGCAAATTTATAACACATTTTTTTCGCGACTCTTCTCGTCCGCGTCGAAATTTATGATGATTGTTTCTCGAGATTCAAATTTCCGCTCCAATCTATCATCCTTAAGTATCCCAATAGGCACCTTGCCTTTAGTTTTTTAATTCCAGTAAAATAAATTTCAACAGCAAATTTAAAACGCATCATTCTCTGCGGTTCTAATGGGTGTTCTAGTCCGCTTTAACTTGTCGTTTTTGAGCATTCCGATGGGCATCGATGATTATTTCTAATTTTTCTAATTCAGTTAAAATATATAACAACGTTTCTCACGATGTATTTTAATTCTTTCAAATAATTTCAATAGCAACCATCAAAATAAATAAATAAATAATTTTAATAGCAAATTCTTAACTTGCGTAAGTTTAGTCTATGGTAATCATGATGGCCACGTTTTCATGCGGAGGCCTTTATAAGACTCTCTTGCACGAGCAACTGGGCATATTGATGGAATCAGGCTCGAAATTGATTTATAATCATCATCATTATCATCATCATCATCATTATTATTATTATTATTATTATTATTATTATTATTATTATTTTAATAGATAGCAATTAAATTAGGTGAGATTAAATACAAGCTGAAGAGGTAACATCAAAAAGATCTATCAACTCAAATTTAATCTTTTTATTAATAAATTAAAAATAAAATATAAACCTAATAATTCTCTAAAAAAATACTTTAATCTATTCTTCAATGAATTGAAGTCTTATTTGGTAAACAGGAATATTTGAATGTTGCTTAAATAATTTAATTTTTAAGCCATTTTTAATGTGATTTGGAGTTAAGGCTTTTAAGGCCATTATAAGACACGTCGTTGCTTTTATGGGCTAAGTTATAGACTCAGAAATTTAGATTGAGGGATGAATCAATCAAAGAATTCTTTATCTTTTATTATATTATTTTTATTTTTACTATTGATCCTTTCTTAGGCATACGAAGGTTTCATTGGATTGCACTTCCATGCGATCGTGCTCGCGGTAGAAGGATGAGTCAAACCGGATCATTGTATCTTGGAAAAAGGGTAAAAATCTGATCCTTATGGCAGTGTGTAAAACGCCTCGGTTCTGGTTTGATTCATATCTTCTTTTATTTTTTACTTTATTTATATATTTAAATTTCTATATTATATTTCTAGCAATTTCTAGGAAAGGATTTTTTGCAAGATCAAAAATATTTTCAAATAGATAAGGATCATATTTTTTTCTATCACTAGAAATTGTTAAATTTTTATTATAAATTATTAAAAAAATACTTTTGAATCGGTCTAGATTTTCTGTAAAGGGGATTGCTTAACGTGAAAAAGCATATTATTTTTTTAGTGTATCATAATCATAAATTATTGTTTAAATATTAACTAATATATTGGTTCCGTGGATGCTACGATTTCTAAAGTTTTATTTCTTCTTTTAGAATGTGTCGTGAGCATTTTTTACTTTATCTAGCTTCCCTGTATGCTCTATTAATCTCATGACTATTTATGTTTTCTTCATTTTATTGATTTAATTGAAATATACTTAGGAAGGCACTTTATTAAGATTTTTTTAATCTTAAGAAAAAAAGAAGTGGTGCAATTTATATGTTTGCGGTATAGTTGTCATAAACATGATCGGTGTCTTTCACACCTCCAAGTCAGCAACAGATGAATAAAGAATGGTGAGAGATTTGTGGGCTGGGGTAAGTTTCGTTGAGCTTTTTTCGAGGAAGGTGAGCATGGAACGAAACCTGATCGAATATATTTTCTCCGGCTTTGATGGTGAAGGTTGGTAAATATATTATAGCGACGAGTATGAATTTTGAATGTGTCTATATTATATATATACATGACAGATATATTCATTCTTCAACACTTAATATTATTGATGTTCTTCTTATGATGCTTATATGCAATAGATAGATTTATAATATTCTATAATATTTAATATTATTGATATTTTCCAACTAATGCCAAGTTTTTAGTTGTCATGGTTTTAGAGAGACTTCTTCTTGTGCATATTTTCTTCAAATTTATATTTGAAGCAATTCTATGTGTTATGATCTGTTTTTAGCAATTTGGCATTTGTATTTTCTGCATTGAAGAAAATGTATTTTTCATTCCTATTCACTGGTTGTAAATTGTGGGAATCCACTTTAGGAAGGAATTCATGTTCTACTTGTTGGAGTCAACTAGTAGTATAGTGAACTTAATTTTCTAATTAAAAATTATTAAAAAAATCATATATTATACTATCTTGCTTTAAAAAGATTGTTATGCATATGATTAACTTACGTATAATATTTATTTGCATTTGATCATAATTATCATACTCCCTTCTTGTTATTTGCAAAAATCCTACGGAACCTTTAAATGGTATTATTGCTGATCTTTTGGTTCTTAGTTATAGCTCATTTATCTTCACTCATGAGTTATTATATTGCTTTGTCAATATCACGTGACATTTTGGTTTAGTTCAACATATGAAATCCAAGGAGTGTGATGCATTAATTATTAGCCAATATTTAGTTAGGCTAGCCCATCAAGAAAGATATTGTTATGGGTAATTTAAATGAGCATCAAGAAAGAACTCATAGCGAAGCTGGAGGTGCCTGCCGTGTGGTTTAGGTGGTGGTTAAAAAGATGGTGCCACCTATGGAGACAGCGAGCAAGTTGAAGAAGATGTTAGCTGATGTAGGATGAAGTAATAGTTTCTATGACTTGTCCTCCAGTATACCTTTAATCACCACATGCGATCTGGAGCTTCCAAAGCAATAAGGTGTACCGACTTTCACCATAACATGAAGCTAGAGTGTAGCGTGATACTCCAGCAATGTGACCTCCGCCATCTAGCAATGATGAGGCAGCGGTGAGCCCTTGGTCGCAAGGTATTTAGGTATAGGTTATTGAGATTTTGTTTAAATAAACTAAGGTATTGTAGATATGTTTAGGGAATAGTCGCGAACTCTCCCGCGGCAATTCTTGCTTCAGAAGCCGAAGCGATGTGATGCTTCATTTCAAAAAAGAAACTTTATCCGTTTTCTTTAAATCTCTGCAATGAATATGTTACGAAACGATGCGGCTCTCCAGAAATCAACGCTTCACAGGCTCTAGTGCCACAACGCTCAATTTCTATAAATCCATATACAAATCAAATCAAAAAAAGAATCTGTTCTTGTTTACAATCGAGTTTTCATTATTGCTTTGGTGCAAACTCGATAAAAGGCTTGTCTTATCCTGCGGCGTATTTGCTATTCACCCAGAGAGCATTCGAGAGGGTGCAAATAATGCTTAAGGAAAGCGTTCCGTGCATAATTCAAGCCTATCCTTATCTTCATCTCTTTCGATTCTTATCTAAATCTTTATCCCTATCTCTTCTTATCTAGACTTTCCTTTTTCAAATTTTTTTCAACAATCTTAAGCGTTATTTCAATGGAGGCCAAGACTTCTATTGCCACTATCAAGTTGATGAACCAAGATCTTGTCAGACTCAATCGATTCGATGGCACTAATTTCACCCGTTGGCAAGATAAGTTAAAGTTTCTTCTCACTGCATTAAAGATCTTCTACATCCTCGATCTGGACTTGGTGCCTATACCGGAGCCAACTGAAAACGACTCCGACGAAGTCAAGGAAGAGCGCAAGAAGTGAAGGGAGGACGAATTCATATGCCACGAGCACATCCTCAATGCTCTATCCGATCGATTGTATGATCTATACACTAACACACAATCGGCAAAAGAGATATGGAATACATTGGAATACAAGTACAAGGCCGAGGAGGAAGGTACAAAGAAATTTCTCATCTATAAATATTTTGATTTCAAGATGTGTGATGAGAAGTCAATTTTTGCACAAGTGCATGAATTGCAAGTGATTGCCAACCAACTCAAAGCAATGAAAATCGATATTCTCGAGTCTTTTCAAGTTGGTGCGATAATCACAAAATTACTGCCGTCTTGGGAGGGCTATAGGAAAAAACTTCTTCACAACACCGAGGATTTTTCCTTGGAGCAAATTCAGAAACACCTTCGAATCGAGGAGGAATCGAGGATGAGGGAGAAGTTGGAGAATGTCAACATTGAAACGGGGTTTTCAAAGGCCAATGCTGTGAGCAAGCCTAAGAAGGATAAAAAAAGAAGGCAAAGCAAACTATCTTGGTCCCAAAAAGAATCAAGAAAAGTTCAAGAAAAAGAAGCCCAAGGGAAGCTGTTATGTGTATGGCAAACCCGGGCATTTTGCTCGTGACTGCAGACACCGCAGGGGCCAAATTAAGGAAGCAAATGCCACCAACGTTGACGATGATGAAATCATCGCCGCCGTAAGCGAAGTCATGGCGGTCCATGGCAAGGTCCCGGATGGTAGTACGATACTTGCGCCACCGTCCACGTTTCCTATAATAAGTCTATGTTCAAGACTTATGTGGATTTCACCGATGGACAAGAGATACAGATGGGCAATGAAGGCCGGTCCAAGGTGTTTGGCAAATGAAATGTAGAACTCAAATTCACTTTTGGCAAGAAAATTACTTTGTCAAATATGTTGCATGTGCCAGATATGAATAGGAACCTTGTTAGTAGGGATCTTTTGGGCAAACCAGAAATAAAATCTGTTTTTGAGTCGGGCAAACTTATTTTGACCCGTAATGGTATATTTGTTGGCAAGGGCTATTCTAGTGATGGAATGGTCAGATTATGTATCATTGACAATTCTATTAATAAAGATGTTGCTTCCGCTTATATGCTTGACTCAATTATATTATGGCATTGTAGACTAGCAAATATTGGAATTAGTACCATGAAAAGGCTTGTTAAATGTGGTTTGATTTCTTGCAAAATTAATGAGTCCAATAAATGTGAAATATGCATTAAATCAAGATGACTAAGAAACCATTTCATAGTGTTGAGAGAAATTTCAACTTATTAGAACTTGTGTATTCTGATATATGTGAATTTAATGGCATGTTAACTAGAGGTGGGAATAGGTATTTCATTACCTTTATTGATGATTGCTCTAGATTCACATATGTTTATTTATTAAAGCATAAAGATGATGCTTTCCATGCTTTTAGAATATATAAAGCGGAGGTAAAAATCAGTTAGGTAGAAATATTAAAATCCTTAGAAGTGATAGGGGTGGAGAATATTTTCCTAATAATTTTAATGCATTTTGTGAAGAAAATGGTATTATACACCAAAGTTCTGCACCACATACACCACAACAAAATGGTTTGACTGAAAGTAAGAATAGAACATTATAAGAGATGATAAATGCTATGTTAATGCATTCCGAATTGTCATTTAATTTATGGGGTGAAGCTTTATTTGCTGCTTGTCATATTTTAAATAGAATTCCTTTAAAAAAAAGTCAGACCTCTCCATATGAGATATGGAAAGGAAGAAAGCTCAATATTGGGTATTTCAAAGTGTGGGGGTGTCTTGCCTACTACAAGAACCTAGACCCCAAAAGAACCAAATTGGGTCCCAGAGGGATAAGAAGTGTATTTGTTGGTTATGCCACAAATAGCAAAGTTTATAGACTCTTGGATCTAGAGTCTAATGTGATAGTGGAATATAGAGATGTGGAGTTTCTTGAGAATTTAAAGAGTAATAATTCTCAAGCTCCTACAAATTTAAAGAGTAATAATTCTCATAAGGAGATATCTTCAAAGGTTATTGAAGAACAACCAGAGCTTCGAAAAAGTAAGAGAATTCGAAAGGCTAAGGATTTAGGACTCGATGAAATAAACTCTCAACTTATTTCCTTTATTTAGTTGAGGAATTAGAGAGAATTTTATCCGTAGGGTACCTATTTTTCTTCAAGTGGAAGATGATCCTAAAACCTTTAAGGAAGCGATGGCTTCAAGGGATTCAGCCTTTTGGAAGGAAGCTATTCAAGATGAAATGGATTCTATTATAGCTAACCACACTTGGGAGCTTGTAAATTTACCCAAAGGATCTAAGCCTACTTTAAACACCTACAAAGCTAGACTAGTAGCTAAAGGTTTTCGACAAAAAGAAGGAATCGACTATTTTGATACATATGCACCTTTAGCTAGAATAACAACAATTGGAGTATTGTTTGCATTGGCTTCATTGCACAACCTTTATGTTCATCAAATGGATGTCAAAACGATATTCCTAAATGGTGATCTCAATGAGGAGGTCTACATGGAACAACCAGAGGGTTTTATCCTACCGAGTAATGAACATAAAGTGTGCAAGCTTGTTAAATCCTTGTACGGATTGAAACAAGCGCCCAAACAATGGCATAAGAAGTTTAACTCTGTCATACTCTCAAATGGATTTGTTCACAACGTTTCTGACAAGTGTCACTACAAGAAAATACTGAAATAGCGACGCAAATTTAACGACGCATAATTGTGACGCATTAGCAACCACTTTGATGCCTCTGTGACAACAAAATATTGCGACGCAATTAGCGACGCATTAGCGACTCAAAAAACCAAAAAATAAAAAAAATTATTTTTTTATTTAGCGACACAAATAATTCGTCGCAATATTTTTAAATTTATTTTTAATATTAAAAAATTAAAAATTTATTTTTAATATAGCGACACACCAATTGCGTCACAAATAATTTAAATAAAATTATTTTTTATAAAATATAAATATGAGAAAAAATAATTGCAATGTAACACAGTACGTCGCAATATTTTTAAAAAATTAAATATGTTAAATAGTGACACATTAGCGATGCAATAAACTAAAAATTAGAAAAATATTTTTAATTTAGCGACGCACTAACTACGTCGTAATTATTTTAAATAAAATTAATTTTTATAAAGTATAAATATGAGAAAAAATAATTGCGATGCAACACAGTGCATCACAATATTTTTAAAAAATTTAATTATATTAAATAGCGATGCATTAGCGACGCAATAAACCAAAAAATTAAAAAATAATTTTTAATTTAGTGATGCAATATATGCCTGTAATTATTTTAAATAAAATGAAATTTTATAAAATATAATTATGAGAAAAAAATATTGCGATGCAATTCAGTGCATCGCAATATTTTTAAAAAAATTAATTATGTTAAATAGCGACGCATTAGCGATGCAATAAACCAGAAAATTAGAAAAATTATGTTTTAATTTAGCGATGCACTTGCTGTGTCGCAATTATTTTAAATAAAATTAATTTTTATATAATATAATTATCATATTAAAAAATTGTGACGTAACCCTTTGCATCGCAATGTTTTTAAAAAAATTAATTATGTTAAATAGCGATCGGTCCGGGATCGATCGTGGCTGATCGGGATCAGGGCTTGGATCGATCGCAACCGTCAGATCGTCGGCGATCGGACCGATCGCCACGGTCCGAGATCGGTCGTGGCCGATCGGGATCAGGGCTTGGATCGATCACAACCGTCGGATCGTCGGCGATCAGACCGATCGCCGACGTCCAAGATCGATCGTGGCCGATCGGGATCAGGGATTGGATCGATTGCAACCGTTGAATCATTCGCGATCTCAGACTGATCGCAACGGTTCAGGATCGGTCGTGGCCGATCGGGATCAAGGCTTGGATCGATCGCAACCATCGGATCGTCAGCGATCGGATCGATCGCCATGGTCCAAGATCGGTCGTGGCCGATCGGGATCAGGGCTTGGATCGATCGCAACCATCGGATCGTCGGCGATCGGACAGATCGCCACGGTACGAGATCGGTCGTGGCCGATCGGGATCATGGCTTGGTTCGATCGCAACCATCGGATCTTCGTCGATCGGACCGATCGCCATGGTTCGAGATCGGTCGTGGCCGATCGGGATCACGGCTTCGATGATCGCAACCATCGGATCGTCGCCGATCTCGGACGGATTGCAACGGTCCAAGATCGATCATGGCCGATCGGGATCACGGCTTAGATCGATCGCAACCGTCGGATCGTCGCCTATCGGATCGATCGCGACGGTCCGAGATCATTCAGCACCGACTAGGATCGATTAGGGCTTGGATCGATGGCAACCGTTGGATCAACACCGATCGGTCCGATTGCCACGGTCCGAGATCGGTCGTGGACGATCAGGATCAGGGCTTGGATCGATCGCAACCGTCGGATCATCGCCGTTTGGACCGATCGCCAAGGTCTGGGATCGGTCATGGACGATCGGGATCAGGGCTTGGATCGATCGCAACCATCGGATTGTCGAGATCTCGGACCGATCGCAATGGTCCGGGATTGATCGTGGCCGATCGAGATCAGGGCTTGGATCAATCGCAACCGTCAGATTGTCGCAATCTTGGACCGATCACAACGGTTCGGGATCGGTCGTGCTCGATCGGGATCAGGGCTTGGATCGATCGCAACCGTCGGTTCATCGGCGATCAGACCGATCGCCATGGTCCGAGATCGGTTGTGGCCGATCGGGATCAGGGCTTGGATGGATCGCAACCATCGGATCGTCGGCGATTGGACCGATCGGGATCAGGGCTTGGATCGATCGCAACCGTCGGATCGTCGATGATCGGACCGATCGCCACGGTCCGAGATTGGTCATGGCCAATCGGGATCAGGGCTTGGATCGATCGCAACGTCGGATCATCGCCGATTGGATTGATCGCAACCGTCGGATCGTCGCGATCTCAGACCGATCGCAACGGTCCGGGATCGGTCGTGGCCGATCGCGATCAGGGCTTGGATTGATCGCAACGGTCGGATCGATGCTGATTGGTCTGATCGCCACGGTTCGAGATCGGTCATGGACGATCAGGATCAGGGCTTGGATCGATTGCAACCGTCGGACCATCGCCGATTGGACCGATCGCCACAGTCTGGGATCGGTCGTGGACGATCGGGATCAGGGCTTGGATCGATCGTAACCATTGGATCGTCGCGATATCGGACCGATCGCAACGGTCCAGGATCGGTCGTGGTCGATCAGGATCAGGGCTAAGATCGATCGCAACCGTCGTATCGTCGCTGATCGGATCGATCGCAACTGTCAGATCGTTGCGATCTCGGACCGATCCCAACGGTCCGGGATCGGTCATGGCCGATCGGGATCAGGGCTTGGATCGATTGCAACCATCGGATCATCGCGATCTTAGACCGATCGATACAGTCCGAGATCGGTCGTGGCCGATCGGGATCAGGGCTTGGATCGATCGCAACCGTCGGATCGTCGGCGATCATACCGATTGCCACGATCAGAGATCGGTCGTGGCCATCGGGATCAGGGATTGGATCGATCGCAACCGTCGGATCGTTGCCGATTGGACCGATCGCCAAGGTCCAGGATCGATCATGGACGATCGGGATCAGGGCTTGGATCGATCGCAACCGTCGAATCGTCGTGATCTCGGACCGATCACAACGGTCTGGGATCGGTCGTGGCTGATCGGGATTAGGGCTTGGATCGATCACAACCGTCGGATCGACGCCGATCGATCCGATCGCCATGGTCCGATATCGGTCATGGATGATCAGGATCAGGGCTTGGATTGATCGCAACCGTCGGATAGTCACCGATTGGACCGATCGCCACGATCCGGGATTGGTCGTGGATGATCAGGATCAAGGCTTGGATCGATCGCAACCATCAGATCATCGCGATCTCAGACCAATCGCAACCGTCAGATTGTCGCAATCTCGGACCGATCGCAACGATCCGGGATCGATCAAGGCTGATCGGGATCAGCGCTTGGAATGATTGCAATCGTCAGATCATCACTGATCGGATCGATCACAACCGTCGGATCGTCGCGATCTCGGACCGATCGCAACGGTCTGGGATCGATCGTGGCCGATCGGGATTAGGGCTTGGATCGATCGTAACCATCGGATCATCATGATCTCGAACCGATCGCAAATGTCCAAGATCGGTCGTGGCCGATCGAGATCAGGGCTTGATCGATCGCAACGTCGGATCGTCGGTGATCGGACCGATCGCCACTGTCCGAGATCGGTCGTGGCCGATCAGGATCAGGGCTTGGATCGATCGCAACCATCGGATCGTCGCCGATTGGACCGATCGCCATGGTTCGGGATCAGTCATGGACGATCGGGATCACGGCTTGGATCGATAGCAATCGTTGGATTGTCATGATCTCGGACCGATTGCAATGGTCTGGGATTGGTCGTGGCCGATCGGGATCAGGGCTTGGATCGATCGCAACCGTCGGATCAATGCCGATCGGTCCGATCGCCACGGTTCGAGATCGGTCGTGGACGATCAGGATTAGGGCTTGGATCGATCGCAACCATCGGATCGTCGCCGATTGGACCGATCGCCACGGTCCGGGATCGGTTGTGGACGATCGGGATCAGGGCTTGGATCGATCGCAACCATCGGATCATCATGATCTCGGACTGATCGCAATGGTCCGGATCGGTCGTGGCCGATCGGGATCAGGGCTTGGATCGATCGCAACTGTCGGATCGTCGCGATCTCGGACCGATCGCAACGGTCCGGGATCGGTCGTGGCTGATCGGGATCAGGGCTTGGATCGATCGCACCCATCGGATCATCGTCGATCAGACGATCGCACCATCAGATCGTCGCGATCTCGGACCGATCGCAACGGTCGGGATCAGTCATGGCCGATCGGATCAGGGCTTGGATCGATCGCAACCATCGGATCGACGCCGATCGATCCGATCGCCACGTCCGAGATCGGTCGTGGATGATTAGGATCAGGGCTTGGATCGATTGCAACCATCGGATCGTGCCGATTGGACCGATCGCCACGGTCCGGGATCAGTCGTGGATGATAGGATCAGGGCTTGGATCAATCGCAACCGTTGGATCGTCGCGATCTCAGACCGATCGCAACGGTCTGGGATCGGTCATGGCCGATCAGATCAGGGCTTGGATCGATCACAACCATCGTTGCGATCTCGGACCAATCACAACGGTCCGATCGGTCGTGGCCGATTGGGATCATGGATTGATCGATCACAACCATCGGATCGTCATTGATCGGATCNGATTGCCACGGTCCGTGATCAGTCATGGCCGATCGGGATCAGGGCTTGGATTGATCGCAACCGTGGATCGTCGGCGATCAGGACTGATCACCACGGTCCGAGATCGGTCGTGGCGATCGGGATCAAGGCTTGGATCGATCGAACTGTCGGATCGTCCGATCGGACCGATCGCCATGGTCCGAGATCAGTCGTGGCCGATCGGATCACGGCTTCGATGATCGCAACCGTCGGATCGTCACCGATCTCGGACGGATTGCAACGGTTCGAGATCGGTCGTGGCCGATCGGGATCACGGCTTGGATCGATCGCAACCATCGGATCGTCGCCTATCGAATCGATCGCGATGGTCCGCGATCGTTCATCGCTGACCATGATCGATCGGGCTTGGATCGATGGCAACCGTCAGATCGATGCCGATCGGTCGATCGCCACGGTCCGAGATCGGTCATGGACGATCAGGATCAGGGCTTGGATCGATCGCAACCATGGATCATCACCGATTGGACCGATCGCCACGGTCCGGTATCGGTCATGCACGATCGGGATCAGGGCCTGGATCGATCGTAACCATCGGATCGTCGCGATCTCGGACCGATCACAACGGTCTGGGATCGACCGTGGCCGATCGGGATCAGGGCTTGGATTGATCGCAACCGTCGGATCGTTGCGATCTCGGTCGATCGCAATGGTCCGAGATCGGTCATGGCCGATCGGGATCAGGGCTGGATCGATCGCAACCATCGAATCATCACCGATTGGATCGATCACAACCGTCGGATCGTCGCGATCTCGAACCGATCGCAATGGTCCGGGATTGGTCGTGGCCGATCGGGATCAGGGCTTGGATCGATCGCAACCATCGGATCGTTGCGATCTCGGACGATCGAACGATCCGGGATCGGTCGTGGCCGATCGGGATCAGGGCTTGGATCGATCGCAACTGTCGGATCGTCGCGATCAGACCGATCGCCACGGTCCAAGATCGGTCGTGGCCGATCGGGATCAGGGCTTAGATCGATCGCAACCGTTGGATCATCGGCGATCGGACCGATCGACACGGTCCGAGATCGGTCGTGGCCGATCGGGATCAGGGCTTGGATCGGTCACAACCGTCGGATCATCGCCGATCGGACCGATCGCCACGATCCGAGATTGGTCATGGCCGATCGGGATCAGGGCTTGGATCAATTGCAACCGTCAGATCGTCGCCGATCTCGGACGGATTGCAACGGTCCGAGATCGGTCATGGCCGATCGGGATCATGCTTGGATCGATTGCAAACGTCGGATCGTCGCCTATCGAATCGATCATGACGGTCCGAGATCGTTCATCGCCGACCAGGATCGATCGGGGCTTGGATCGATGGCAACCGTCGGATCGGCGCCGATCGGTCCGATCGCCATGGTCCAAGATCGATTGTGGATGATCAAGATCAGGGCTTGGATCGATCGCAACCGTCGGATCGTCGCCGATTGGACCAATCGCCACGGTCCAGGATTGATCGTGGACGATCGGGATTAGGGCTTGGATCAATCAAAACCATCGGATCATCGACAAAGATTGCAGAAATATGACCCATTCATCCTTGCATCCCAAGCTCAGCAAGTGTTTTACTGTGGATATCCAAGTTTACGCAACGACAAGTGAGATTGGTGGGCTGTTTCTAAAATTGTCCCACGTTCAACAATCTTATTAGAGGAGAGTTCATCAAGTCAATCAGCCGAGTGCCCTACATTTCAAGAGGATGGGATGAAATGCATGCAATTGAGGACGATAAAGGGCTCCTGAAACATCACTTAGAGATCTAAATGGTGATGTCCAAGAAATTACGGATGCAAATGTTTGGTTTCCTTCCGATGATAATGAAACTGAATCGCAGTCCGATACGACATCGGATGTTGAACCAACATTTCACGAAACAAATGACACCGATTAAACATAGAGATTTTCTTAAATTCAACTTTATTTTATAAGTGGTAAATTTTTACATAGTCAATCATTAATTGTAATTTAATTGCATGAATCTTTAGTATTTTCAGTATGACGGGCAGATGTAGATCTACCGACGACATACGGAGTGAGCAGGGACGTAGCTCTACTGCATCAGATCACATGAGCTTTGAAGATGGAGAGTTCGGATCTCCACACATCACATAGCCTTCGATCTCTCCAGCAGTCGGCGGTGATCCTGCATGGTATTACCATCTAGCTGATCGGCACATACCTCCGAGAGTTCTTCCACCATCGGCCGCACCGTACTTCGACTTGATGTTCATGGGCTGTAAGTATATACTAATTAAAAATATATGTTTATGTTTTTAAGTCAATTACTTATAAACATGCATTTTTTAACAGATTTATTGAGGAGCATAATGTATCCAGCCACATCAGCGCCGTATTTCAGAGGCGTGCAGATCCCAGTGGCTACGATTGGCGCCACGTATCTCCAGCCACGAGGGAGTTTATTTTTTTGAGTTTCAGTAAAATTATTAAATACAATTTATCACTGATATAAAATTTCTTAATCTTAATAAATTCTGAAACTAACTATTTATTTTAATGCAGAAAAAGTTTACGTGGGACCCTGCCAGCCATGATGCCATTAGGGCAGCATGGGAGGCTCTGACGGGACACCGATACTCCGACATGCTTTCATTGGAGGTCATCGGGTTAGCGTCCTGCGCATGTGCCAGAGGGTATTTGGCACGAGTGGCAGCAGGCCTGGCAGTCCGATGGCTGGCGCAGGAGGTCCGCATCAGCCAGCACGAACCGCCGATCCGAGAAGGGCGGTCCTGGCATGGGTCTCTCCCGCCATACTTCGGGCTCCATTTCGATTCAGGAGCATAGACTATGGTAAGAAAACATAAATATTTTAATTACTAATATAGTTATTTACAAATATTTGTATTAATATCAATTTTTTTTATTGTTATAGTATGAGCAGGAGGGCGGAGATCCTGGTGAGTTTCGTCTATTCAGGGCGACACACACCAGGAGGGACGGTTCCTGGGTCGACACACGATCACGGAAGGTTGTGGTAAGAAATTAGATTTATGTAGTATCTGTTTAATTTCTAAAATTTTATTTCAAAAAAATTATTAACTCATTTATTGTTGATTTATAATTCAAAGACACGAGTCGAGGAGCTTCGCTCCCAGGCATCGCAGGTCGACTCCACTGATGGGGAGACGCCCGTCGAACTCTCAGTAGATGAGAGCCGACGTGTGTTTTTGGAGGCTGTTGGTGCCCAGCCACGAGACCGTAGGGTCTATGGTCTGGGCACTAGAGCTTCTGCATATTTTTTCCATTAGGCCTCCAGCTCACGATTTTCTGGTGATATTCCTGCCGAGTGTTTAGACGACATTCGGAGATCTATTGCGGAGGAGGTTCAGCAGGACGTTCGTCAGGAGGTTCGGCAGGAGGTCGAGAATGAGTTCGAGCAGCGTATGCGAGGCCAGGATCAGCAGCTTGCAGACGTGCGAGATCAGATGCGTCATTTGCAGAATATGGTTAGCCACTTGTCACAGGGTCTCCAGCCTCCACGTGATCGCTCAGATTCTTGATGTATTTTTTTTCTTTTTTTATGTTGTACATGAAAACTTCAAAATTTTAGTATATGAATTATTTTTGAAAATTGATTATTGTTTGGATCAATATGAGTGAAGAATGTTTCTATTAATATTTAAATTTAACGAAATTATATTAACCGTTTTAATTTTTAATATTTTATATTTTTTAAAAAAATTTAATTTACGATGCATTAGCGACTGAAATTGCATTGCTAATATTTTTAAAATATTATTATTAAATATTGCGACGCAATGACCTGGCATCGCAATAATTTAAAAAAAATTTAATAGCGACGGATTAGCGACTCAAATTGCGTCGTTATTATATCAAAAATATTATTATTAAATATTATGATGCAACTAAATGCGTCGCAATATTACGACGCAATTGAATGCATTGCAATATTTAATAATAATTTTAAATATTAAAAATTAGTTTTAAATTTAGCGATGCATTTGGATGCATCGCAATATTACGACGCATTGTTGCGTCGCAGAGAGTCGTAATATTGCGATGCAATTGCGACAAATGGATATTGCGACGGACATCTGAGCGACGCCGTCATTGCGTCGCTATTGCGTCGCAATAGCATGTTTAGCGACGCAATTACGATGCATTTGGGCGTCGCAATATTTTTTTCCCATTGTGGTGTCTTACATATTCTTCCTCCACTTCGGTTTAAGCCTTGACATCATCGTCAGATGAGGCATCTAAATCAAAATTTCCAACCAATCACAACCACAAACACCATGAAAGATCCATAGCCAATCTTGAAAAAGCCTGATTGTAGTGTCCTCCTAGTCCACATAGGTGTTGGGCTGGGTCCATTTTGATATTATTTATAACAACTCAAGATCTCATTCAAAAGCAATCCAAATTGCTATCAATTTCTATTTAGTCTCATTGGTGGGTTGTGATGCAGTTTTAGGAGCTTAATGGTTGAGTACCTTAGGGCCTATTTTTTGGGATTTTTCTAAAGTAACCTTGCAATTCCATCTTGAGGAGAAGATGATTGTTCTAAAACACTTGGCACCCTCAATGGATAAGCGGTGAATGAGTTTGAGATCTCTAAGGATCCTAAATTAGAACAGATGTTGCGATCATATTAGAATATTTTTGAAGAACCATGAAATCCATCAAGGACCCATGATCACAAAATTCCTCTAAAGCAAGGAAGTGGAACTATTTGTTGGAAACCATGCAAATATCCTTACCATCAAAAAAAAAAAAAAAAGAAATTGAGAAATTGATGGAAAATATACTGGTTTCAGAAGTGATTCAACTAAACCAAAGTCCTTACTGACCTTCAGTATTATTAGTGAAGAAGCATGATGGGTCTTAGAGGCTTTATGTTGACCATAGAGCTTTAAATGAAGTCACCATTAAAGACAAATTTCCCATACCTATCATTGATGAGTTATTGGATGAATTCCTTGGTGCCTAGTTCTTCACCAAGTTGGATCCATGATCTGGCTACCATCAGATCAAATGTACCCTCATGACATACCCAATGCTACCTTCAAAATACAAAGGGCATTATGAGTCTATGGCGATGCGCTTCGGGCTTGCAAATTCTCCATTAATATTTCAATCTTTGATAAATGAGGTATTCAAGCCATATCATTGTAAGTATATCCTAGTATTCTTTGATGATATTTTGATTTATAACAAATCATGGGAAGAACATATAAAGCATATTGAGCTTACTCTAAAAGTTTTGAGAACTCACCATTATTTATAAAAAATGAAAAGTGTCACCGGAAGAAAGTTGAGTTTTTTATGGTAAACTTATTACGGCGATATATTTTCGTTGATATATCTTCCTTTATAATGGCGAAATCAAAATAAAAGTCACCGTAATGCCTATTTGTTATGGCATAAATACGTTTCATCATCAAAAACTTATCTATAACGACAAAATAAATTTTCATCATTATAATTAAAAATTTTAATAAAAAATTTATTTTTTTTCATGATATTATGATGAAAATTATTTTTTGCCATAATAATTAGATTTATTATGGTAAAATATAAATTTTGCCACAATAGGTTTAGATTTTATTTTATTTTTATTTTTTTGTGCTATTACGGCAAAAAATAATTTTTGCCATAATAGGGAGTAGATTTTATTTTTATTTTTATTTTTTCTTCATGCTATTACGGGGAAACTTATTTTTCACCATAATAATTAGATTTATTATGGAAAAATAAATTTTTACCATAATAGGTTTAGATTTTATTTTTATTTTTATTTTTTTGTGCTATTATGGTGAAAAATAATTTTCACGGAGCAAATTTTATTTTTATTTTTATTTTTTCTTTGTGCTATTACGGTGACAATTATTTTTTGCCATAATAATTAGATTTATTACAGCAAAATATAAATTTTGCCATAATAGGTTGAGATTTTATTTTTTTTTTTTTTTTTTGTGCTATTATAGAAAAAAATAATTTTTGCTATAATAGGGGGCAGATTTTATTTTTATTTTTATTTTTTCTTCATGCTATTACAGTGAAACTTATTTTTTTCCGTAATAATTACATTTAAATATCACCATAATAGGTTAAGATTTTATTTTATTTTATTTTTTCTTCATGCTATTATGATGAAACAATATTGTTGCCGTAATAATTAGATTTATTACGGTAAAAATTATGGTTCACTGTAATAGGGAGCCGATTTTATTTTTATTTTTATTTTTTTGAGTTATTATGGTGAAAAATGTTTTTTACCATAATAATTAGATTTATAATGGCAACATTTAAATGTTACCGTAGGTTAGGATTTTATTTTATTTTTTAATTTTTTCTTCATGCTATTACATGATGAGACAATATTGTCATCATAGCAATTAAGTTTATTACGACAAAAATTATGACTCACCATAATAGAATAAAATTATATATTTTTTATTTTTTTGCGCTATTACGATAAAAAATAATTTTTACTATAATAAATCTATATTTTCATCGTAATAATTAGATTTATTATGGCGACAATATTGTTTCGGCGTAAAAATATTTTTCCCTTGTTTCCTCTTTTCCCTGAAACCCTCCCACAATTTTCTTCTCTTCTTTCTGAAACCCTCGCTCCCACGCCGTAAATCTAAGACTCCATCGACCCACACGAGCTCCTCTTTACTGTCAACCCCCGGATGTCGGAACCCTCCCTCGCCGCCTTTAAAACTCTACCGCATAGAAGCAAAAACAAATATGGGATTGGGGTAAGCCTATATTTTTTCCTTTTAGACTAGTGGTCTAGTAGGTCCAAAAAGGTCAATGTGTAGTAGCTTGAGTGGTCTAGTAGTTGAAATAATATTTTTGAATTTAAAAGAATTTCTTGCTTATTTTTTGAATTGATATGCATCACAAACTCTATTGTTTTCAAAGTCTAATTTTGAAACACCTTTAACCAAATCCATTCTAAGAAATTTTGAAATCAAGTGTGTACTTGCATGACCTAATCTATGATGCCATACCATCCAATCTTATTTATCTTAGCATTATCAGTAATTAGGCAATGGTTACTTATAAATAAGTTATCAAAGTCAATTAAGTATACATTATCATTTCTATTTTTAACAAAGATAATGCTATTGTTAATGGGATTTGATACTGTGCAGATAGATGCTTCAAAGAAAACTTTAAAACCTTTATCGCATAGTTGGCTAATGCTAATCAAATTGTGTTTTAAGCCATCAACATATAAAATATTTTAAACAAAAGTAGATGAAGTGATCTGAATTTTATCAATACACATAATGTGACCTTGACTATTATCTCCAAAGGTCACCACTCTACCTCTTTTGGCTTCAAGGGTGATGAATTGATCTTTGTCATCCGTCATGTGTCTTGAGCAGCTGCTATCAAGATACCATTTTTTTTTTGATTCTTTGGTTGCAAGACACATCTGCAAAGCAATCACATCTTTTGTTTAGGTACCCAAGCCTTCTTGGGTCCTTCATGGTTAGTAGCAGCAAATATTATTCCTTTTGGAACCCAAATCATCTTACCTTTATAATCAGTATTTATATAAAATATTTTATGATTGCAAGCATAAGACTTATGACCTTTCTTACCACAATAAAATAAAAAATATCATTTTCAACCGATTTCTTAACAAAGAAATTGTTAACAAGTTTTTGCTTCTTATGTGGTTTGTATCCCAAATCAGCCTTATCAAAAACAGTTCTTTGATTGTTTAAATGCAAGTTAAGTCTTTCCAAGCTATATGTAAATTTGTCAATAATATTTTTATATTTTTCAGCTTCTTTTTTCAAATTCTAATTTTAGCAGAAATTATATTTTTTCTTTTTCTAAATCTTGCTTTCATATTTTATCTTTTCAAATTCAAGAATAAATTCATTTTTCGTTTTGAGAAGATTTAGATTTTTAGTTTTTAAAACTTTGTTCTTTGTTCTTAAAACTTTAAAATTATTCAGTAATTCATTAAAAGCATCATAAAGTTCATCAAAAGTAAAATCATAGATAGGAGTTTCAGAATATACCTCTTCTTCATTGTTTGTCATAAGACATATGTTGGCAACTTCTTGTTGTTCATCTTCGGATGAAGATTCCTCACTATCGCTCCAAGTTGCAACGTATGCTTTTTTTTTTTTTTTTTATATCTCTTTTTGAGTTGAGGGCATTCAGATCTAAAATATCCAAGCTTTTTACATTCATAGCAAATCAAAGGATCTTTCTTTTTCTCCTTATATTTTTTCTTATCTCCTTCTAATTTGACACTAATTTTTCTTTTGTAGAATGGCCTCCTTCTTTGCATGAATTTCTTGAACTTTCTTGCAAGGAGAGCGGTGTCTTCATCGTCTTCATCTTCTTCACTGCTGCTCTTCTCATTTTCTGCAGCTTTTAGTGCGATTGTTCTTCTCTTCTTCACATCCTCTTCAAGATGTTGCTTCATTATGAGTTCATGGGTCATGAGTGATCCAATGAGCTCCTCCAAAGATAGACTGTTGAGATCTTTGACTTCTTGGATTGCTATTACTTTTGTTTTTCATGCTCTTGGAAGGAACTTAAGAATTTTTGGACAAGTTTAGAGTTACTATAGGTTTTTTCAAGACTTTTCGATCCATTCACTATATCAGTAAATCTAGTATACATGCAAGTGATGGACTCATGCTGATTCATGTTAAAGAGTTTATATTTATGCACAAGAATATTAATATTGGACTCTTTAACTTGGTTGGTACCCTCCTCATAAGTAACTTTCAATTGATCCCATATCTCCTTGGCTAAAATGTAAGTAGATATCCTATTGAACTCATTTGCATCCAAGGAGTAGTATAGGATATTCATGGCCTTGGCATTGAACTTGGCCATTTTTCTATCATTCTCATTCCAATCCCTTTCGAGCTTAGGAACAATGGATCCATCAACTAAGTGTGTTGGAGTGCTAGGACCATTGATAATGACACTCCATAAATTATAATCCAAAGCTTGAATGAATATCCTCATTCTTGCTTTCCAATATGAGTAGTTTATGCCATTAAACAACGGATGGTAATTTGTAGATTGTCCCTTAGAAAAATAAGAACCAGCTTGAGCTGCCATTTAGATCTTTAACTCTTGATTGTTGGATCAAAGAAGGATGAGCACAAGCTCTGATACCAATTATTGGCCTAGATGGGCACAAGCTATGATACCAATTGTTAGCCTAGATGGCAACCCAAGAGAAGGGGTGAATTGGGTTCTTAAAAATTTTAACACTTAAAAATATTTTTTTGAAGTTATAGTGCACTAGGATATATGCAATGAGTGTGGTGCTAAGAATGCAAAATAGAGTATTAAAGATAGAGTAGAGAAAAAGAGAGATAATCATGATAAACACAAGAATCGATGTTAGCTACACCTACATCCACTCCCAAGCAACTCTTGAGCCTACACTATAATCACCCTTATTACAGCTGAGTTTTTTACAAGCTTATAACCCAAACTTATTGTTTTACAACGGGATCATAACGAACCTAGACGGTTTTCATAGGCTCACCAGCACAAAACCTATCACAAGCTTTCAAGCTTGCATAAGGCCAACTGCTTACCTAATTCAATCCTTGATAAATCAGTAATCAAATGTTATAAGAGTAAGGTTACAACAGATATACAACTCTTTAAATGAGCAAATAAGCAATATAAATAAGATAGAAATAGAAGAGCCTGATTAGAAGATTTCTGAAGTTGGGCTTTTCTTCTTTTTCTCTTGGATGATCTTCCTCAAGATAGGCTTGAAGCTTTGGAAGAATCGTTGATGTAGAGGTTTTTGAAGAATTAGGGCTCTTCTTCACTTTTCTATTTTATGAAAATCCTTCAAGATTGGCTTTTGAGTGCTTTGAATTTCTCTAAACTCTTTTTCGAACAGAAGGGATTTGGATTTGAACTTTGTCTCTTTTGATTTTCTCTCTTGTGTTCCTTTTTGCTTTGTCTTCTAAAATGGTCGGATGTCTCTCTTTTATAATCTTCTTTTAATTCATTTTTTGATGAAAACTAGTCGTTAAAATTACATGTGGATATGTTTAGCACAAAAGAGGAAAGAACCATTGAGGTTTGTTGGAGAAAAGACAAACTATGGAGTCATCTATGACATTTTTGAAATTCGTACCTCATATATTAGAGTCGACTCTAATTCCCTTGGAGTCGGCTCTAAGTCACGATGCTTAAAACAATAACATTTGCTCATCATGGGGTCGGTCTGACTTTCCATGGGATCGACATCTTTACTTACTAGAGTTGGCTTTATAACAAATGTGGGAGCCGGCTCTAATTAAGCTTTGAAAAATTATTCTCTGTATAACCATTAGAGTCGGCTTTAATTCCCTGTAGGGTCAGCTCTAATTTGATGCAGAAATGTGACTCTCTGTCTTTCGATTAGAGTCGGCTCTAATCTCTGCAGGAGTCGGCTCTAATCCATACCAAAATGCCAAACTATTTCGATACGCTCCGAAGTCGGTTCTAATCCTTCTAGAGTCGACTCTAATGTCTGAAACTTGATACTTGACATTCGGATTCAATTCAAACTCAATTTTTCTTTTGATTTTATTAATTAAATATTTAAATACCTGAAATACTTAATTCAAATCATTAGTAATATAAGGAATATACTCATATGTTTTTGTTAGTCATCAAAATTAATAATTGGGTCAAAAATTGATGAACTCTTTAAATTTGTACACTTTATTCCCATCTCCCATTCATATTCAGCTGCTTCAATTGCTCAGATATTCTTTGAGCAAATATCTAAACCATGTAGAATACCTAAAAGCATTGTGAGTGACAGAAATGTCACTTTCACTAGCACTTTTTTGGAGAGATCTTTTCAACTTACAGAGAACAAACTTTAACTTCAGCTCTACCCACCATTCTCAAATTGATGGCCAAACTAAGGTGATCAATTGAACAGTTGAGAGATGTAACTTCGATGTTTCACAAGTCATAGAACTAATGAGTGAGTATGATAGATTTCATGGGTTGTGTTGTTACAATACAAGCATACATTCATTCAACAAAATAACTCGTTATAAGATTGTGTACAGCAAACCTCCTCCCACATTGTTGCCCTACATTTCAGGCACTTCATAAGTTGAAGCAATGGACCAAGAACTGTGTGTTAGAGAGAGCTAGTTGCCTAAGGAGTCATACAAACAACTAAATATGGCCCAACAACATATGAAAAAAGTTTTATGATGGTTGACAAATTGATAATGGAGTTTTAAAAAAGGTATTTGCTATTTAATAACTATATTTTTAAAGTATTATGCGACTTTCATATTTATTTAGTAGTTGAATTAAGAACGTACTTTTGCAATATAAATCATAAAAAGCATGACATTATACTTTCAATGATTTTAAAAATTATAATTATAAATTATTATAATGATATTATAATAATATTAAAGTATATCTTATTTAATCTAATAATATAATAATACTAAAATATTATCATTATATAATATAATAATCAAGGTATATTAAATCATACTGATATGAAATCGGTATGGTTCACCATTTCAGAATTGTACGGGGCCGCTACCACACCAAACTGTCTAATATAGCTCAAAATCATCCTGTACCAATCTCATTATATCATACTAAATTATCCCATACCATACCAAACTGCCTAGTTTAGGATTATTTGTGAGTTAAAACCTTCTAGTTCACCTAGCTGATGCATCACTGATTCGGTATAAGGTAACTAGTGTGCTGTTAGCTCTATACGGCATGCTCCGTACCAAACTATATTGGTACAGTACTAAAATAATGCCAATTTTTAGTACATAAATCTTTATAATAATTATATTTATATACTATATTATAATATTTAATAATATTAATATCTTATTTTACATTACACAATATGTCACTATATTTTATTTATAGTATACTATAATATTATTATAAAAAAATTGAATATATATATATAATATATTACATTATATTATATTTATTATAGTTATATTATATATAATATTATTATTCTTGTGATTTGAATATGTGATCTTCAAGTGTGAAAATAGCTTTCCAACATTTGATAAATAGAATCTTTAAGAAAAAACTAGAAATCGGAGCTTTATCAAGTAGACCTTTTAACAACTTTTAGTGGACCTAGAAAGTATTTTCAAAAAGTTTATCAAACACCATAAAATTACTCAAAAATACTTTTAGGCCTCTAAAAGTACTTTTAAATTCTTTAAAAGCTCATCCAAATGGAGCCTTAGCTTATCTTGGCCACATCACAAGTGTCCTTAGCTCATTAAAGACATCTCAAATTATCCCCCTAGATACCATGAGCTATTTGAGATCATTGAAAAATCTTGACAAGTAGCATACAAGCTCAAGCTACCAAAAAGATGTAAATTAACTTCATCCAGGGTTTGATGTCTCCTTGCTTAAAAGGATGGTGGGAATAAATATGGATATTCAAGAAACACTACCCAGTATTTCAGAGAATTATGATTCCATCACTCCCATGCCCCAAGCTGTTCTTGACCAACACAAAAAAAAATAAGGGAAAAAGTTTTAATTCATTGGCGTGGCCTATCACCAACAAATGCAATTTTGGAAGACCTTAATGAGATCAAAATTCATCTCTTTAAGGCAACCCTCAAGGATAAATTAGTTCTTATAAGGAGGGGAGGGATGTTCTGCGCCTAATTAAGTTGCTACCAATTCTTACTAAGTAATAGAAACGGTTTAAGTAATTAGTCTCAACACGAAAAGTGAGAGGTTATTTGAGCTGTTAATGCTATGTTATAGGGATGGTTTGTAGGGCTGAATGGATCGGATATGGATCGGATAGTAGTATATCCATATTTGTATCATATTTTTTAACGGATACAAATACGGATATGAATACTAAATGAATATTAAAATTCATATCCATATTTATTCTAAAATACGGATACGAATCGGATATCAAGTATATCCATATTTATTATATACAGATACAATACGAATCGGATATCCAGCATATCCATATTTATTATATACGGATACGGATATGAATCGGATATCCAGCATATCCATATTTATTATATACGAATATGGATACAAATTGGATATCAAGCATATCCATATTTGTTATATACGGATACAGATACGGATATGAAGATAGAAATTTCTTTGATCTCATGATGGTGTTATATGATGAATAGTTGTGAAAGAGTTAATAAATAGAGGAATACTAAAGAAGCCACTAAACTCCCTAAGTCTACCACAAGAGCAAAACATAGGCAATAAGAATATGGCTACATAAATGTTCTCTTAAGAAACTTAAAAGAAGTTGAAATCCACAACAAATCCAACTAAGCAACAGTGTAACAGGACCTAAAATATTTGAGATGGAAATCATTAAGCATTGAGACAAGAATTTTACGGAAATGTAGACATATATAAGAATTTGTAGTTCACTAATACAAAAAAATGCATAAATACAACAGGAAAAGCAAAATGTCAAGTATATTTTCTTGAGTACTACTAAGAAATACAAGTAGCATGTTTCTTAGGACTTACCAATATTGGTGTTATGTACATAGCAAGTTCATCAAAGAATGGCAAGAAAGAAGCCTTGAATGTTTTGATCAAAGTGCCCAAACAATTACCAACCTGAAGAACACAAAGGAACAATAACATAGGACAAAGGTCAAGTTTTATAATATATAAATGATCATATCAAGGGGCTAGGCTTAAAATAAGTAATTTGCCAAGCATCCACGAAGTATGATTTTTGAAAATATATCACAGACCTGATCAAAGACGTATGATTCTTGAAAATATATCACATACCTGATCAAGGAAATGAATAAATATTAATCATAACCAACCTAATTGATCCATGGGTAGAAACCCTCTTTGAGCTCATCAGCATAACAACAGAGCATGTTACAAGCTGTGGCTTTCTCCTCCAGGATGCTAGTAACTTATGAGATATAGGGACATAGTTTGAGTTAGCTCAAAAAGACATTATCAGCTATTATTTCCTAATCGTTACAATTTGCATGCATCCGAGTCAGGAAATGCTATGAATCTGCCTAACATCATGGCCCTTGGCTCAGATAGAGTGTCAAACATATGCTTCACAAATCACAACGGTTGCATTTAGAAATGCCCTCCAAGTCATGATTTCAGTGTCAAACATATGCTTCACAAATCACAACGGTTGCATTTAGAAATGCCCTCCAAGTCATGATTTCACAGCCCACACATTGAGCGTCAAAACAAATTGGAAGTCCCTATCATCATTTCCAAATTAAATTGAATAGGCTCAAAATATTATCACAACCCACACAATCACAAAATTTTTGGAATGAAATAAACAAGGAAAAATTGGCAGGTTGAGGTCGGTATCGATTGCCCCCGATACATTGCAACATGTCGGAATCAGTTGCCCACGATACATGGCAACATTGGCAACCTGCATATGCCATATTGTTTTTGCATCATATGATTCATATAATCATATTATATAGCTGAAAGCATTAAGTCATCACATGAATATATCTAATAGGATTTGTTGACGATAAATCTTAAATGCATCTCATAAACTCAAATGTCATAAGAAGTATTTCATAAACTATTAAGTAAAAAGTTCACAAATCATTGAATAATATCATATGACAATCTTCAATGCTCTAATCATCCTAAAATAAAAATAAAAATAATAATATTAGTACAAAAGTTTAATATATATAAATAAAAATAATAACTTATTTTTAAAAACTACACATCATTTGCATTTACCTTATCCAATATAGCAGGAGAATTGAGATCATGAACAATGGAAGAATATGACCTGAAATGAAATTTTAAAAAATAGTAAAACATTATAAATAAGTTAAATCTAATAAAAATATTATATAAAATACAATAAGTTACCTTTTTTCTTAGATCTCACCAATCTTGAAGACAAATCATAGTTTCAACAATATCAGGATCTAATGAACTTCGAAATGCATCTATCACTCGTCCACCTGTACTAAATGCTGATTCTGAAGCTACAGTAGATATTGGGAATGCCAAAATATCTCTTGCAATCTGAGGTAAGATAGGATACTTTGGACCATTAGATTTTCACCAGCCTAAAATATCAAAAGCATCACCTTTAACCCATGGCCAAATAGATTCCTCCATATATATATCCAAATTGTTCTAATTTGTTGTTGTTGTGCATTCTTTTTCATAAATTGTGCAAACTTTTTTTTTCTTCCTTCCATCTCATCAAACTCATTAGAAATATATCCGCTATCTCTCGATGAACCAATATCATGAGTAATTGGAATAGAAAGGAATTTTTTTTTTTATACTCACTATAAAGGTTTCGAATAACATTTTGAACATCACTGACCTCTTTTTCTCCATTTAAAGAGTAAATCTGTGAGTAATAAAATTCTACCATCTTCATTTTGTAACGAGGATCTAAGAATAAACCCACTGCTAGCATGAGATTAGATTGTTGCCAATATTTGTCAAACTTCTCCTTCATTGATAATGCCATAAAGAGAAAAAGTTGATCCTTAGGATTTGTGCACCATTCAATAATTTGCAATTGAATTTCACAAAATTCTTGAAAAAAGAGATTTGCAGTTGGATATATTGTGCCTGAAAGGAGCTCGATGATGTTATAGAAGTTTTTCAAAGCTTGACAAAATGTTTTTACCTCTATCCAATTATCATTTGTTGGGCACATATCATATTTGTATGGATCAAGACACTGCAATCTTTTAAAAGCCTCTTTATAATAATAAGCATCCCTTAGCATCATGTACGTAGAGTTCCACCGTGTTGGGACATCAATTGATAAACCTCTACGTGTATCCAAATTACATTCTTTAGCCCTCTTTTCAAACTTTCTCTAACTGTAGTGGAGAGCTTCAAACAATTTCACCATTTCTCTGATATTTTCAATTGCCATATTAAATTTTTTTAGTCCATCCTGCAAAGCTAAATTAATAATATGTGCAGCACATCTCACATGAAAGAACTGACCATTACATACAAGTGTTCCTTGAAGCCTATCCATGATTTTTCTGACATACACATCATTGGCACGATCATTATCCAATGTTAATACAAGTAACTTACGATCAATGTTTCAATCATCATATTTTTGATAAATGTATTACACAAATTGACTTCAGTATGTCTTCCTCCCATATGCATTGTTGGCCCAGATAACAACCAAGAGGGGGGGGGGGTGAATTGGGTTCTTTAAAAAATTAGCCTTTTAAAATAGTTTGCTTAAGAAGAATGAAGGCAAATGCAATGTAAATACAAAGTGCAGTGATAAAACAGAGATAGAGAAAGAGTCAATGAAAGCACGGCAAACACAAAGATTTTATAGTGGTTCGGTGTATCCAACACCTACGTCCACTCCCAAGATTCACTTGGGTCCACACTATAATCTTCCTTGATTACAGCAGAGTTGTTTTACAAGCTCACAACTCAAACTTGTTGTTTTCCCGGGATCACAACGAACCCAGCTGGTTTTCAAGGGCTCACCAGCACAAAAACCCTAACACAAGCTTTACCAAGCTTGTACCGAGGTAAGACTACCTCACTAGTTCAATCCCCCAGATTGAACTAGACACAAAGAATAGAAATATTGTTTTTCAGTTACAAAGCTCCTTAATGAGCAGATAAACAAATATAAGAATAAAGTTTAGAAAAGCCTGATTTGCAGTTGGTTGGCTTTTGAGCTTTTCTTCTTTTCTTCTTTTCCTCAACTCCTTTGAAGTGTAGAATCGGGCCTCAGCTCGGATTCTTCACGGATGTACGTTGGAGTTGATTTGAGCTTTTCCTCTTTTCTTTGAGTGTTGAAAATCACTTGAGATGCTCTTGAATAGCTCTTGGATTTTCTTCTGAAGCTTCCTTGGATTGTTGAGCTTGAGCACAGAAGGAGCTTCCTTTGATTTCACACTTTTTCTTTCACTATTTTGAATCACGGATTTTTTCAATGAAGCTCTGTTTTTCTTCTTTTTCTTTCTCTCTTTTGTGAATATTTGATTTGAAAACGGCTTCTCTATTTATAGATTCTGCAAAAATATAGCCGTTAGAAACAAAGAAAAATAGCCGTTAATTAAAAATCTTACCGTTGACGCTGAGTTGGCATTCGGAAAAATCGCCCAGATTTGCTGGAGTCGACTCCTGCTTTCCGCGAGTCGGCTCGAAGTCGTGATACCAAAAATAGAAATACTCAGAAAGTCAAAGGGTCGACTCATCAAAAATAAAGTGTCGACTCCTGACAGTCGGGGGTCGACTCATGAAAAGTTGGGGGTCGACTCGCGAAATGCTCAGAAAAACACACCTCTGGTGTCTGAGCGGAGTCGACTCACACAGTCATGGAGTCGGCTCGACAGAATCGGGGGTCGACTCCTGAAATCACAGGGGTCGACTCGAGACAGACAGTCATTTCTGTATTCTGAGTGGAGTCGACTCTGAAACTCTAGAGTCGGCTCCGGAACGTATCAAAAATCAGAGAATTTTCTGATTGACTTGAAATTCGTTCCAGATTCATTTTAAATCAATTTTTTGACTTGAATATAATAAAATTGTCATTAGGAATCAATTCAAGAAATGTTCCAAAAACTCATTGATTAATATGAAGTATAAAATTTCTTTTTGAAAGCTTAAACATGGAGCTTGAAGTTACTTTCAAATTGATTAAAGTTATACTTTAACATTCTCATTCATTGTTCTAAATAAATTCATTGTTCATGTAAATAAACTCATTACATCTTTTAATATACTCATGGCTTTTGGTAATCATCAAAATCAATAAGATTGGGGCAACAAATTCTCAACAATCTCCCCAACAATCTCCCCCTTTTTGATGATGACAAAAACATTGAGTTTATGCATGATTGATTAGAGAATTTATTTTATTTTCATAGTTAGGCTTAGGCTCCCCCTGAATGAGGTAGCTCCCCCTATGAAACTCAAATAAATATCCCATTCATTCAATTATTTATCTCATTCATTCAATCATTTTAATATCATTTGATTAATCAATTTCTCCATATGCATATACAGTTATAAAACTATAAAACTCTCCCCCTTTTTTGTTATCAACAAAAAGGTAGAGATGCATCAAACATAATCATTCATTCATTCATTCAAGATTGATTTAACAAAATCATTCATTCATTGATAGGAAGAAATACATTAAGACTCAGATTACATTGACAATTCAAAATAGACTTTTCATTACATCAAAGTATAAAAGTGTAAAACATAATATAAACTTCATTACATTGTAAGGACTAAGTATCTAATACATCAAAAGTGAGTCCTTACAATCCTAGTCAAATGATCTATATATTTTTCATTCCATCTGTTTGTATCTTCACATAGTCCTTCAGTCTCTCATCAACAAAGTGCAAGCAGTCAAAATTTTATCTTGGAGTTCAGCATTGCATTTTGCATATGTTTCGCCATCTCCGCAGACGTCTTTAAGTTCTTCAAATATGTTCTTTAGGTCTCCACTTAAAGACTCAGATGAATTGCTAAGGGTTGATTCTATCTTGGTGATCGGTCATCCAAAGAGTAAAGAGTTTCCTTGAGATTCATAAACTTGTTTTCAAACTCTGATTTTAACTTATCTGACTGATCATCAAGAAGGCCTTTAAGCTGCCTTAACTGAAGTTCTGTGAAGCCAACAGATGAAGATGATGCTTGATCAAACAACGGAGCAGGGGTAGGGGCAGGAGCAGGAATAGGAGAGCTCGGAGGAACAGGCGAAGAATGTCTGACTGATGGTCCCGGTGCCTCAGTGTCCACGGCTCTATCATCCATCAAACCTTTCCTTTCCCATCTCCATTTCTCTTCACAAAACCCATTCTTTGTATAGTGGCCAAACTGTAAAAATCTGTGTGTCTTAAGTTCCTCATAGGCTCACTATCTGAAATGACAATCCCTTGGCTTTGAAATTTTGGTAAGAATCATGCCGTAGGGTAAACTTGATTTTCTCTTACCTCCACAGTCGGCAATATACCATAAATCATACTAGGAAGGTTAATGGGTTTACCCGTCACAATTGCATCCATTACAAAAATATCTCTTTCTGACACATAATCAAACCTCCCAATCTTGGGAAAGGATTCTACTACAGATGTTGTGGAGAAGTCTCAATTCTAAGGATAACTGATTAGCAAAAACTTCCTCAAAACCGACAATCTCCCTGTTAAGCAGTCTAGAAAGAGCTGGGCTTCTGTCTTCAGAAGAAAATGTAGATGTTCCTGACACTGGAAGATCAACAATCTTGAAAGCAAATCCACTGTCACTGAAATTCTATTTCCTCTCACAATGCTTACAAGTCCATTATCTCCTCTAGATAGATTCTTATAAAATTCCTTGACAAGGGCTGGGTAGGTAGGACAATCTAAAGAGCAAATCTTTTCCCAACCCATCTCAATCAACTGCCTTCCCAAAAGAAATCCCTCAGCTTCAAACAATTCAAAATCTACTTTCCTCCCGTAGTTATCACTCTATCGGCAAGTCTATCTACCTGTGATGGAGCCGTAGATGGAGAAGCACTAGGAGTCGAAGAAGATGAGGTTGAATCCAAGCTCGGTGAAGGCTCACGAACAGGACGCCTCACGGTCTTCCTCACCGCTCTCTTCCTCTTTACTCCGGCCGCACCAAGGTTAGATCCTCGAGTTTTAGGGGCCATTGATCTATTGGAAGGGTTAATTAGGGATTTTTGAGGATTTGGAAGGTCAGGAAATATTTTGGAGAGAGTATTTGGAGAGATTGAGACGTTAGAAATGAACGGCGAGTCGACTCTGCCCTAGATAAATCGACCTGGGACCACTTCGAGTCGGCTCCCGCAAAGCGAGGGGTCGACTCCGGACAGTCACAGAAAACTATCCCGAAGTGGAGTCGACTCGCGCAGAGAAGGGGTCGACTCAAGAGTTTCAGTAGAAACCTGGAGTCGACTCCGATACTCACCGAGTCGGCTCCGAGACCATTTCAGAGCAAAAAACATAAAGTTTCAGATAATCTGAAATGTGTCCGGATAATGATCTTAAAAATTGATAAAATAATCATTGGATTTTAATAGATCAATTAGATATGAATTCTAGATAAGATTTCCTTAAAGATCAAGGATTTGAATTTTAGATAAATTTCCTTAGGGGTTTCAAATTCATTCTAATGGATCACAAATCCCTAACTCTCCTCTAAGATAACAGAATCTTTCTTCACTCAAGGGTTTTGTAAATATCTGCTAATTGTTCTTCAGTATTAACATAATCAAGACATATTTCATTATTTGCAACATGTTCTCTTATAAAATGATATCTAATTTCTATGTGTTTAGTTCTAGAATGTTGAATTGGATTTTTAGTTAGATTAATTGCACTTGTGTTATCACATTTTATAGGTGTTTTATCAAGTGTGATACCATAGTCTTCAAGTTGTCGCTTAATCCATAGGATTTGAGCACAGCAACTTCCAGCTGCAACATATTCAGCTTCAGTAGTTGATAATGCAACTGAATTTTGCTTTTTGCTAAACCATGAGATTAAGTTACTTCCTAAGAATTGGCATGCACCACTTGTGCTTTTTCTATCTAACTTACATCCAGCATAATCAGAATCAGTGTATGCAATAAGTTCAATGTTGAGTCTCTAGAATACCATAAACCTACATTTTTGTTCCACTTAAGTATCTTAGTATTCTTTTAACAGCAATTAAATGTGATTCTTTAGGTTCAGACTGAAATCTAGCACATAAGCAAACAGCAAACATTATGTCTGGTCTACTTGCAGTTAAGTAAAGTAGGGATCCGATTATACCTCGATAATATTTTTGATCAACCTTCTTACCTTCTTCATCTTTGTCCAGCTTGCATGAAGGACTCATTGGTGTTCCGAGGGGTTTGATTGATTCCATACCAAACTTCTTTAGAATTTCTCTTGTGTACTTTGTTTGGTTGATAAAGATTCCCTCTTTGCTTTGTTTGATTTGGAGTCCAAGGAAGAAGTTGAGTNTTTGATTTGGAGTCCAAGGAAGAAATTGAGTTCTCCCATCATGCTCATTTCAAATTCGCCCTGCATCAACTTAGCAAACTCTTGACATAGAAGATTGTTAGTAGCACCAAAAATGATATCATCAACATATATTTGAACTACTAATAAATCTTTATCTTTTCTTTTCAAAAATAATGTTTTATCAACATTTCCTCTTGTAAAATCATTTTCAATTAAGAATTTACTTAATCTATCATACCAAGCTCTAGGTGCTTGTTTCAAACCATATAATGCTTTGTGCAATTTAAAAACGTGATTTGAAAATTCATGATCTTCAAAACCTGGTGGTTGTTCTACATATACTTCTTCATTTATAAATCCATTTAGAAAAGCACTTTTTACATCCATTTGAAATAAGTTAAAATTCATGTGACATGCAAATGCAAGTAATAGTCTAATGGCTTCTAATCTAGCTACTGGTGCAAAGGTTTCATCAAAATCAATACCTTCTTCTTGATTATATCCTTTTGCAACTAATCTAGCTTTGTTTCTAATTACTATGCCATTTTCATCTAGTTTATTTCTAAATATCCATTTTGATCCTATAACAGAATGATTTTTAGGTCTTTCTACTAAAGTCCATACATTATTTCTAGTGAATTGATTTAATTCTTCTTGCATTGCTAACATCCAATTATTATCTTTTTCAGCTTCTTCAATAGTTTTAGGTTCAATTTGTGATACAAATGCAAGATGATTACTAATATTTCTCATAGATGATCTAGTTCTTATTCCTTGAGATGGATCACCTATAATCAATTCCTTAGGGTGACTATAAGCATATCTCCAATCCCTAGGTAGATCTACATCATTATGATTAGTGTTAGTATCATCATCCTTAGGTGAATCATTATCTTTAGCGTCTTGCTCATGATCTAAAGATACATCAATATTTAATTTTTCAAGATCTTTTTCAATTAAGTTTGTATCTTCTTCATCATCAAATTTTTCGGAACGAGTTGCTAAAGATTCATCAAAAACTACATGAATGGATTCTTCAACAACTAAAGTTTTCTTGTTAAATACTCTATATGCTTTACTAGTTGTTGAGTATCCTAAGAATATTCCTTCATCAGATTTAGCATCAAATTTGCCTAAATTATTTTTACCATTATTGTGAACAAAACATTTACAACCAAATGCATGAAAATATTTAATGTTGGGTTTTCTATCATGCCATAATTCATAAGGTGTTTTCTTTAAAATAGGTCTTATTAAGGCTCTATTTAGGATGTAACATGCTGTGTTAATAGCTTCCGCCCAAAAGTATTTCGGGAGTTTACTTTCACATAGCATGGTACGGGCCATGTCTTCTAAAGTCCTATTTTTCCTTTCAACTACTCCATTTTGTTGAGGGGTCTAGGTGCAGAAAAATTATGATTAATACCATTTTCATTGCAAAAACTTTCAAATAAGTGATTTTCAAATTCAGTTCCATGATCACTTCTTAGAGACACTATGGTAGTGTTTTTCTCATTTGTTACTTTCTTGAAGAATTTCAGAATATCGAGAAAGTCTCATCTTTGTGAGCTAAAAACATTACCCAAGTGAATCTAGAGTAATCATCTACTATCACAAGACCATATTTCTTTCCTCCTAGACTTGTGGTTCTAGTTGGTCCAAAAAGGTCCATGTGAAGTAGCTCTAATGGCCTAGAAGTTGAAACAACATTTTTAGATTTAAAAGAACTTCTTGTTTGTTTTCCAAACTGACATGCATCACATATTTTGTTATTTTCAAAATCTATTTTAGGTAGACCTTTTACTAAATCCATTCTAATTAGTTTTGAAATTAGGTGTGTGCTTGCATGACCTAATCTTCGATGCCACAACCAACCAATCTCATTCATATTAGCATTATTAGCAACTAAGCAATGATTATTAGTAGACAATTTGTCTAAGTCAATCATGTATACATTGCCATTTCTATTTCCAATAAAAACAATGCTATTATCAATGGAATTAGCTACTGTGCATATAGAAGATTCAAATGATACTTTAAAACCTTTGTCACATAATTGACTTATACTAATTAAGTTATGCTTTAAACCATCAACATAAAGTACATTTTCAATATATGTGGAGGGAGTTATTTGAATGTTACCAAACCCCAAGATTTGGCCTTTGCCATTGTCGCCAAATGTAACAACTCCTCCTTTCTTTTCTTCAAGGGTGATGAATTCTTCTTTGTCACCCGTCATATGTCTTGAGCAGCCACTATCAAGATACCACTTTCTCTTTGATCTCTTGGCCACAAGACATTCCTGCAATGATATCAAACTTTATGTTTAGGTACCCAAGCTTTCTTGGGTCCTTCATGGTTAGTAGCAACAAATATTGTTCCTTTCGGAACCCATATTTTCTTCCCTTTAACATTTAAGTTTTTATTAGGTTTTAGAATTTTACATTCATAAGATTTATGTCCTTTTTGATTACATTTAAAGCATGTAAAATTACTTTGGCCAGCACGCACAAAAATATTTTTAGTGATTTTTGTTTTCTTAAAGTGTTATACCCTAATCCGGCTTTGTCAAAAACTGCTTTTTGACTATTTAATAACATGTCTAATTTAGTTGAGCTTAATGTAAACTTATCAACTATGTTCTTATGTTTTTCAACCTCTTTCCTTAGATTATTATTTTCATTGGTAATTAATTCTTTCTCTTTACCAAAATTTCATTTTCAGATTTAAGTTTCTTAACTTCATTATTAAGATCTTCCTTTTCTTTAATGAAAGTTAAATTTTCATTTTTCAAAATCTTGTATTTCTTTTTCAAAACCTTGAAATCCCAACAAGTTCATTAAAAGCATCAAATAGTTCATCAAATGCAAATTCATCGCAAGGGTTATCGGAACTTACCTCATCGTTGTCGTCCGCCATAAAACATACGTTTGCGACTTCCTTTTGTTCTTCTTCTTCGGAAGAAGATTCCTCGCTATCACTCCAAGTCGCCACATAAGCCTTCTTTTTCTTTTTGTAGGCTTTCTTCAATTTAGGACATTCATTCCTAAAGTGCCCCGGTTTATTACACTCATAGCAAGTCAAGGGGTCTTTCTCTTTTTCTTTGTCCTTGTCCTTGTTCTTATCCTTTTCTCCTTCCCACTTTGCTCCAAATTTCTTCTTGTGGAAGGGTTTCTTTCTCCTCATGAATCTTTTAAATTTCTTAGCTAAGAGAGCAGTCTCTTCATCATCATCATCATCATCACTGCTGCTCTCTTCTTCTTTTGCAGCTTTGAGGGCAATCACTTTCTTCTTTGTGTCCTCCTCTACATGCTGCCTCATAGTCAGCTCATGGGTCATAAGAGATCCTAGAAGCTCCTCTAAGGGTAAAGTGTTGAGGTCCTTTGCTTCTTGGATTGCTGTCATTTTTGCTTCCCATGATCTTGGTAATGACCTAAGAATTTTTCGAACAAGTTCTGAGTTAGTATATGTCTTACCAAGACTTTTCAAACCATTTACAATATCTGTAAATCTAGTGTACATGCATGCAATGGTTTCAGATTGTTCCATGCTAAACAACTCATATTTATGAACAAGAATATTAATTTTAGATTCTTTTACTTGGTTGGTACCCTCATGGGTAACCTCTAGTCTATCCCAAATCTCCTTTGCGGAATTACAAGTGGAGATTCTATTAAATTCATTAGCGTCTAAAGAGCAATATAAGACATTCATGGCCTTAGCATTGAGCTGTGCCATCTTCCTATCATTATCATTCCAGTCCCTTTCGGGCTTAGGAACAATAGTGCCATCAATAACATGTGTGGGTGTACTAGGTCCATTAATTATAACACCCCATAATTCATAATCAGAAGCTTGAATGAATATCCTCATTCTTGCTTTCCAATAAGAATAATTTGAACCATTAAACAGTGGAGGTCTATTCGTAGAATGACCTTCAGCAAATGATCCAACTTGTGTTGCCATTTGGATCTTTAGCTCTTGATCGTGTGATCAAAATCTAATGAGCACTAGCTCTGATACCAATTGTTGGCCCAGATGACAACCCAAGAGGGGGGGGGGGGTGAATTGGGTTCTTTAAAAAATTAGCCTTTTAAAATAGTTTGCTTAAGAAGAATGAAGGCAAATGCAATGTAAATACAAAGTGCAGTGAATAAAACAGAGATAGAGAAAGAGTCAATGAAAGCACGGCAAACACAAAGATTTTATAGTGGTTCGGTGTATCCAACACCTACGTCCACTCCCAAGATTCACTTGGGTCCACACTATAATCTTCCTTGATTACAGCAGAGTTGTTTTACAAGCTCACAACTCAAACTTGTTGTTTTCCCGGGATCACAACGAACCCAGCTGGTTTTCAAGGGCTCACCAGCACAAAAACCCTAACACAAGCTTACCAAGCTTGTACCGAGGTAAGACTACCTCCACTAGTTCAATCCCCCAGATTGAACTAGACACAAAGAATAGAAATATTTTTTTCAGTTACAAAGCTCCTTAATGAGCAGATAAACAAATATAAGAATAAAGTTTAGAAAAGCCTGATTTGCAGTTGGTTGGCTTTTGAGCTTTTCTTCTTTTCCTCAACTCCTTTGAAGTGTAGAATCGGGCCTCAGCTCGATTCTTCACGGACTGTACGTTGGAGTTGATTTGAGCTTTTCCTCTTTTCTTTGAGTGTTGAAAATCACTTGAGATGCTCTTGAATAGCTCTTGGATTTTCTTCTGAAGCTTCCTTGGATTGTTGAGCTTGAGCACAGAAGGAGCTTCCTTTGATTTCACACTTTTTCTTTCACTCTATTTTGAATCACGGATTTTTTCAAGTGACGCTCTGTTTTTCTTCTTTTTCTAAAAGATTTCTCTCTTTTGATTTGAATGTCTAATTTCTTCTCTTTAATTTGAAAACGGCTTCTCTATTTATAGATTCTGCAAAAATATAGCCGTTAGAAACAAAGAAATATAGCCGTTGATTAAAAATCTTACCGTTGACGCTGAGTTGGCATTCAGAAAAATCTCACCCAGATTTGCTTGAGTCGACTCCTGCTTTCCGCGAGTCGGCTCGAAGTCGTGATACCAAAAATAGAAATACTCAGAAAGTCAAAGGGTCGACTCATCAAAAATAAGGTGTCGACTCCTGACAGTCGGGGGTCGACTCATGAAAAGTTAGGGTCGACTCGCGAAGTGCTCAGAAAAACACTCCTCTGGAGTCTGAGCGGAGTCGACTCACACAGTCATGGAGTCGGCTCGACAGAATCGGGGTCGACTCATGAAATCACAGGGGTCGACTCGAGACAGATAGTCATTTCTGTATTCTGAGTGGAGTCGACTCTGAAACTCTAGAGTCGGCTCCGGAACGTATCAAAAATCAGAGAATTTTCTGATTGACTTTAAATTCATTCTAGATTCATTTTAAATCAATTTTTTGACTTGAATACAATAAAATTGTCATTAGGAATCAATTCAAGAAATGTTCCAAAAACTCATTGATTATAATATGAAGTATAAAATTTCTTTTTGAAAGCTTAAACATGGAGCTTGAAGTTACTTTCAAATTGATTAAAGTTATACTTTAACATTCTCATTCATTGTTCTAAATAAATCCATTTCTTATGTAAATAAACTCATTGCATCTTTTAATATACTCATGGCTTTTGGTAATCATCAAAATCAATAAGATTGGGGCATTAATTTCTCAACAATCTCCCCAACATGATTGGATCTCTTCTTTACTTAACAGCTAGTAGACCAGATATCATGTTTGCTGTTAGTTTATGTGCTAGATTTCAATCTGAACATAAAGAATCTCATTTAATTGTTATGAAAAGAATCTTAAGATATTTAAGTGGAACTAAAAATGTAGGTTTATGGTACTCTAGAGACTCAATATTAAACTTGATTGCATATTCTGATTTTGACTATGCTGGATGCAAACGAGATAGAAAAAGCACAAGTGGTGCATGTCAATTTTTAGGAAGTAACTTAATCTCTTGGTTTAGCAAAAAGCAAAATTCGGTTGCATTATCAACTGCTGAAGCAGAATATGTTGCAGCCGAAAGTTGCTGTGCTCAAATCCTTTGGATTAAGAGACAACTTGAAGATTATGGCATAACACTTGATAAAACGAGTGCAATAAATTTAACAAAAAATCCAATTCAACATTCAAGAACAAAACATATTGATAATACGAGTGCAATAAATTTAACAAAAAATCCAATTCAACATTCAAGAACAAAACATATTGAAATTAGATATCACTTTATAAGAGAACATGTAGCTAATAATGAAATTTGTCTTGATTATGTTAATACTGAAGAACAATTAGCTGATATATTTACAAAACCTTTAAGTGAAGAGAGATTTTGTTATCTTTGAGGTGAATTAGGGATTTGTGACCCTTTGGAATGATTTTGAAACTCTATGGAATGACTATCTAGATTTCTATTAATTTCTTGATATTCCTTTCATAATTTTAAGGACAAATTATCTAGTCATCTGAGCAATTTGATTCTTCATATTCCAAAGATTTTTTCAAAATTTTATTGAACCTATTTTGACAAGTTTCAGATGTTTGAATCTCAGTTGTTTTTCTCTGATACTGTCAGTGGAGTCGACACCTCAGTTTGAGGAGTTGACACATCGTCTGTATCGCTCTCGATCCCTGACCTTAGAGCCGACACCCGTATAAGTGGAGCCGACTCCAATTCGAGCGCTGACTGTGTTAGCGATTTGGAGTCGACACCCGACTTTGCGGGAGTCGACACTTGGGGGTCCCAAATCGACTTTATTAGGGCAGAGTCGACACCTCCGTCATTTCATCTTTTCAATCCTTAACCAAACTCTTCCCAAACTCTCTCAAAACCTCCCCAACTCAAATTCACTCTATTCGAACTTTCCTAAGGATCTAAATGGCACCTAAGCGGAGAGGATCTGTACTTGGAGCGCCCGTGATGACTGGGAAGCATTAGGCGAGGTGACCCGTCCACGAGCCGTCTCCGAGCGAGGATTCTGCAACCCAATTGGACAATCCAGGCCCTTCTTCTCCTCAGGTAGACACCTTAGCCGGGAGAGTAATTACCATGGGTAGAAAGGTCGATTTCGAATTCTTTGAGTCCGAGGGTTTTTCAATTGGAAATCAACTCAAAGAGCTAGGTTGGGATAAAGTGTGCTCATTAGATGTTCCTCCTATCCAGCCCTAGTCAAGGAGTTCTACTTCAATTTGTCAAGAGGTGATGGTGGGATCGTAAGCTCTGTTAGAGGTAAAAGAGTCCACCTTACTTTTCAGAAATTAGGAAATCTTCTAAGCATTCCTATCATTGGATTAGTAGCAGATATTCACAGTGAGAGATCAGATGCTCTGTCAAGGATGTTAGGGAGAGAAGTAATAGAATTTGAAGAGGTTAGGGCTAACCAATTGCCCTTGGAGTTGAGGTTACTTCATAATATTTGCAGCAGAATTTTATTCCCTAAGACCGAACGATTTGAGTATGTCTCGGAGCGAGACATAGTGGTGATGGATAGTGTGTTGACTGGTCAACCCATAAACCTTACTGCAATGATGATTTTCTATATGGCCGAGGGAGGAAAAAGGAGATCTTCCCTACCCTACGGTATGATTTTGACTATGGTTTTCAGGAGCCAAGGAGTTGTTTTTGGATAATGAGCCTTCCAAGAACCTTAGGCATATTGACTACTATAGTTTGGCTACAGTTCATCGGATGGGATTTGTGAAGGTTAATGGACAATGGGAGAGGAAAGGCAGTTTGGATGAGATAGCCACTGAAATGAGGTCTTCAGCACCTTTGGAGGCTGGTCCGTCTGTGAGGGTTCCTTCTCCACAGCCTGACAGTCCTGCTCTTGCTCCTGCTCTAGTTTCGGTACCTCCATCTACTTCATCTGTCGATTTTTAGACATTCAATTGGAGCAACTTAAAACTCTACTTGCTGCTCAGAAGGAAGAAATGAAGACTGAGTTTGACAGTCAATTTATGAATTTAAGAGAGACTCTTTATTCTTTGGATGATCGCATTGGAAAAATTGAGTCCACTCTTGGCTCATCTGCTGAATCCTTAAGGAATGATCTAAAAAATATATTTGAAGAACTTAAGGATATTTATGGAGACTCAGAAACCTACTCCATATGCAATGCTGAACTTCAAGATAAGATTATGACTGCATGTGCATTTATGGACAGAAGGTTAAAAGAATTTGTAAGAACTCAGAGCGACGGGATGGGAAGAATTCTAGAAGACTTATAGAGACTTATTAGAAAGAATACATGATTATCTTGCTATGTAATGACTTTATTAATGTAGTTTGATGTTTGTTTTAATGAAGAATAGTTGATGTATGTTTATCTTTAAATTTTCATGTAATGAAGAATAGGTTGATGTTTGACAATGAACAGTTTCACTTTGTAATACCTGACTTTTTGAAGTAATGAAATTATCTTTTAATCTATCAATTTATCATTTTACTCTTCTTAATCTTTTTGTTGATTACAAAAAAGAGGGAGAAAGTTATGTCGTATATGCATTGATTAGTTATGCTTTGATTGGTATTTGATTGGTATTAAATTATTTTGGATATGCATTAATTTAAATAAGCTTAAGTGAAAATTGATATAACTGAATTCTAGGTATCAAACACTAAAATGTAAAGCAAAAGAAAGAATAATTGTTAAATTGAACTTCATAGGGGGAGCTACCTTATTCAAGGGGAGCTTACCTGTGAGGATCACATCTTTGAAAATTTTGATTTGAGAATCCTATGCATATACACAATGTTTTTATAATCATCAAAAAGGGAGAGATTGTTGACCCAATTAATGATTTTGATGATTAATAAAGGAATTGAGTATATTCATTGTGTTACTAATAAATTTAACAAGTGTTTCAGGGCTTAAAAATATTTGTTTAATCAAAAGGCATCAAGAAATGTGTTTTGAATCAAGTGCCAAAGGTAAGTTTCAAAATTCAAAGCCTGGAGTCGACATCTAGAAAGTCTGGAGCTGACCCCATGGCCAATCAAATGTTTTCTGATTTTTTATACGGTCCGGAGCCGACACCCAGAGTTTCGGAGTTGACACTTACAGTGTCTAGAGCCGACTCCGACACGGGGACAGAACGCATGATTTTTGACTACCTTGGAGCCGACACTTATAGTCTTTTGGAGGGGACACCTGAACATGGCGAGCCGACACTTTACTTTTTCGGAGCCGACTCCTCAACGAGCTCAGAACTTTCTATTTTTGGATACACGACTTGGAGCCGACACCTGAAAAGTTGGAGCCGACTCCAACCTGTCAGGAACGGATTTTTAAATTGCCAGATCAGCTCAAATGGTAATATTTTCTTTACCTAACCCCTAATGGCTATATTTCATGTATGGAAAAACTTTCTAGGTACTTTCCAACGGCTAGTTTCACACCCAAAAATGGATTAAACGGAATCTATAAAAGGGGGAAGAGCGTTCGTTTGAAAAAAAAGAGAGGAAAAATGGAAAATATAGAGAAATCATATTGAAAAAATCCGAGAGGTCTTGAGCAAGAAATCAAGAGAAAAGAATCCACGTTCAAATTCTTCCACTCCAAAAAGCTCAAAGAGAAATCCAAGGCGATCAACTTGAAAAATCGAAGGATTTTCCAAAAGAAGAAAAAGCCTTGTTTTTGTAATTTCCCAACTTCTCATCTGCAACATCTGTGAAGAATCGGAGCTGAGGCTTGATTCAACATCTCAAAAGAGAAGAGGAAAAGAAGAAAAGCTCAAATCCAATCATCTTCAAATTAGGCTTTTCTAAACTTTTTTTTTACTTTGAATATTTGCTCATTTAAGGATCTGTGTGTTATTGTAAACATTATTCTTTCTTGTTTTTGCTAGTTCAATCAGGGGGATTGAATTAGTGGAGGTAATATACATCCGGACAAGCTAGATTAGCTTGTGTTAGGGTTTTGTGCTGGTGAGCCCGGAAAACTAGCTGGGTTCGTTGTGATCCCTGGGAAATAACAAGTTTTGAGTTGTGATCTTGTAAATAACTCAGCTGTAATATAGTTGATTATAGTGTGGACCCAAGTGGAACTTGGAAGTGGACGTAGGTGTTGGATACACTGAACCACTATAAAATTCTTGTGTTTGCCGTGCTTTAATTATCTCTCTCTCTATCTCTTCATTTGTGATTGAAATTTATTCTGCACTTAATTATTTCAAAGCCAATAGTTTTAAAAGGTTAAAATTTTTAAGAACCCAATTCACCCCCCCTCTTGGGCTGCCATCTGGGCCAACAGTGTGCCGCAAGAGCATTCCATGCTGCCCTAATGGCATCATGGATGGCAGGGTCCCATGTAAACTTTTTCTGCATTGAAATAAATAGTTAGTTTAAGAATATATTAAGATTAAAAATTATATCAGTGATAAATTATATTTAATAGTTTACCTGAAACTCTGAAAAATAAAACTTCCTCATGGCCGCAGATACATGGTGCCAATCGTAGCCATTGGGATCAGCACGCCTCTAGAATATGGAGCTGATCCAGCTCGATACAGTATGCTGCTCAATAAAGCTATTAAAAATGCATGTTTATAAGTAATTGACTTAAAAACATAAATATATATTTACAATTAGTATATACTTACAGCCCATCAGCATCAATCAAAGTAGTATGACCGGCATAGGAAGAACTCTAAGAGGTCTGTACCAATCGGCTATGAGACTCGAAGGCTGTAGATCTGAACTCTTCATCTCTAATGCTCATGTGATCTGATGCGGCAGGGCTACATCCCTGCTCGCTCTATCCATCGGAGATAGATCTATCTTGGCCCATTATACTGAAAATACTAAAGATTCATGCAATGTAATTACGAATAATGATGAATATCTAAAAATTTAACACTTATAAAAATAAATTGAAACTGAATAAACCTCTATGTTTAATCAGTGTTATTTGTTTCGTCAAATGTTGGTTCAACATCCGATGCCATATCGGATTGTGATTCAGTGTCATTATCATCGGAGAAAATCGAACATTTGCATCCTCAATTTCTTGGACATCACCATTTGGATCTCTAACTGATGTTTCAGGAGCCCTTGTGTCGTCCTCAATTGCATGCATTTCCATCTTATCCTCTTGAAATGCAGGGCACTCAATTGATTGACTTGATGAACTCTCGTCTAATATGATTGCTGAATGTAGGACAATTTTAGAAACAACCCACTAATCTCACTTGTCATTATGCAAATTGGATATCCGTAGTAAAATACTTGTTGAGCTTGGAATGCAAGGATGAATGGTTCATATTTCTGTAATCTTCGGCGATGGTTGACTTCAACTAGATTGTAGTCATTATGAACTCTTTTACCCACAGGAACTGTGAGATCAAACCAATCGCAACGAAACAATATAGTTCATTTTATAGGCCAACCGCGATATTCAACTTCAACTACCTCTACTAACTTTCCATAATAATCCTGTATATTTGCTCCAACACTTTCTCCTTTAACACACACGCCCCAGTTCTCGTGCCTCTTGAAGATGCTAGTCGTTCAATTTAAAATTTGTACCCATTAACAAAATAGCCAGTAGAGGTCTTCAATGGCCATTGCGCTAGACATTTAATGAAAATATTATCGGTTGTGAACCATGGACCATTTATCTATAAATTAATAAGCTATTCACAACTAATTCAAAAAATAAAAGCCATTATTGCAATTGATTGAGTGATACTACTCACATATTCATAAAACCATTAAGCGTTCGTTTCTAACTTCTATCCAATGGCGATTCATCTGTCGTTGTCTATCATAATACATCCTTAAGGGATGATAACAATTAAAACTTCTGTTAGCAATTAAATAGTATGGTATATTATAATTTAAAGTAAAAGTTCTAATTAAGCATTTAAGTATATACTTACTCAATGTATGGATCGACTTCTCTACAGTTCATTAGATATAATAATGTGCTGCATTATACTCCACATCGCTCAAATCTCTTGACTTCTGCCTCTCAAATGAATAACCGATACATTTAAAAACCGATATTCTACCGTCATTAGGTTCTCCTTCGTCCACACATACGTTATTGTTACGACCAAGATTTTGGTTCCTCGTATGGACATGACTCTCAAAGTAATGAAAGGCAAAAGCTGAAACTTCTTCAACCAAGTGTGCATTGCATATAGAACCTTCAACCCTTGCCTTATTACGCACATTATTTTTTAACTTCTTAAGATACCTATATGTAAAGGTAAAAAAAAAATAAACCAACTTTCTCGCAATGAAATAATATTTGAAATGTCAATATGTACTATGATTATTAATATATTTACCTCTCGAAAGAGTACATCCAGCGATACTATACAGGACCAGCTATACTTGCTTTGTATGGTAAGTGAACCGGTAAATGCTCCATTGAGTCAAAAAAACTTGGAGGAAATATTTGCTTCAGCTTGCATAAAATAATTGGAATTTTCTCCTTAAGCCTTGCCATGGATGCAGAAGTAATGATTGCGGCAGATAACTCCTTGAAGAGCAAGCTAAGCTCCATCAATGCCTTCCACACATAAAGCTAAGCTCCATCAATGCCTTCCACACATAGTGCGGAAGTAACTCACGAAAAGCTATAGCAATAACCATTGCATGAAAATATGGCAGTCATGACTCTTCATGCCAAACAACTTGAGCTTATGCATGTCCACACACCTACTGATATTTGAAACATAACCATCTAAAAATTTTAACCCTCTAACCCAGTTACATAAAACTTCTCATGAATTTCTATCAAGAGTGTAACAGGCTTTAGGATAGGTCCCGTCAGCATTCCTCCTCAAATCAGCTCTTCTGCAATACTGATTAAGTTCTTCTTTTGACTTTGTAGTGTCTTTGATTTTTCCCGGGATGTTTAGTACCGTGTTAAATATGTTATCAAAGAAAATTTTCTCAATATGCATAACATCCAAGTTGTGCCAGATGAGATTTGTGCTCCAATACGGCAAATCCCAAAAAATACTCCACTTCTTCCAGTTATGTTCTTTACATATATGACCATTTATTCTATCTGCATCTGATTCCCAAGCATACCTTAACCCCAAATGCTCTATAGTATCAAATATATCTGTGCCAGACCTAACCGATTCGGTGAATTTTGTGACTGCTTTGTTCTTTCGGAAGGCGATCAAGTTCCGCCTATAAGAATGATTTAGAGGCAAGAATTTTCTATGATTATCAAACCATGACTGCTTACCACTCTTCTGTAATGTGAATGCATCATAATCATTCATGCAATAAGGGCACGCCATACGCCTAGCAGTGCTCAACCAAACAGCATTGCATATGCTGGGAAGTCACTATCCACATCAAAGCAGCTCTCATGATGAAATTTTATTTCATAGAAATATCATAGGCTATGACTCCTATTTTCCACAACATTTTCAATTCAGCCACCAATGGTTGCAAGAAGACATCAATCTTTTCCTTTGGATTTGATGGTCCTAGAACCAAAATTGTCAAAAACATTGTAGTATCTTTCATGCACTTCCATAGAGAAAGGTTATATACAATCAGTATCACGGGCCAACATGAATATTGTTGCCCCACTTGACCAAATAGTTGATAGCCATTGGTACAAAGATCTAATCTCACATTCCTTATATCCTCAGCAAAATCAGAATGATTTTCATTTAAATGCTTCCAAGCTTTTGAATATGATGGATGCCGCATTTCATCTTCTTTAGATTCATGTTCGGCATGCCATCTCATATCAGCATCTATAGCCTTAGATCTATATAATATCTGCAGGCGTGGAGTAAGAGGAAAATAATGCATCCTCTTGTAAGGCACACTTTTGATCCTACTTGTACTAGCTCCCCCTTCATCGTTGGTGTACCTCGATTGCCCACAAATCTTACAACATCTCATGTCTGAGTCTTCACCCCAATATATCATACAATTGTTCAAGCAACAATCGATCTTATTAACTGGGAGCCCAAGGCCACGGAACAACTTCTTCGTTGCGTAAAAACTGTCTGCTACAACATTATCATTTGGCAAAACTTCTTTCATTAACCTAGCTACAGTATTGAGTGCCTTTTCTGATAATCGATGTTCTGCCTTAATATTCAACAATCGAGCAGCCATAGACAATTGGGAATGACTCTCACAACCAGGATATAATTCTTGATTTGCAGCATGCAGTATATCATAAAATTGCTGTGCATCTGGATTTGGTTCTTCCATAAATGTATTCTGATTGAATTCATTACCCGATGCATTCAACACCATTTCTTCATATCTATTTAAATTCACAAATGGTTCATCAACGGGAATTGAAACTTGTTGGCTTGTGACAGCTGCACCTATTTCCTCAGTTTCACCATGACAGTACCAAACATCGTATTCAGGAACAAACCCTTTTTTACACAAATGCATCTTCATAGTTTCAATATCTTTGTAGGCTTTATTCTGATACTTGTATAAGTTGCAGGGGCACCTAATCCTAGGCCATCCATCCATTCAGGTTGGCTACATGCAAATGCAATAAATTCTTCCAATCCATTGAAAAATCTGGATTAAGCAAGCCATCTTTTATCCTTACATACATCCATGAGCGAGCCCCGCTCATTTTTGACTAACTTATACAACTTCTGGTAAACCATTAAAGAAAACCATAATATAAAACTATATTAGCATTAGTAAATATATAAATAAATTATTTTTTTACACTTCTAAGGTAAATAATAACTATTTAAATCATTTATAACGATAAATCAATTTATTTTTAATGATTGCAACCAATTGATTAGGCCAGGCCCTGCTAAGGTCCCTGCCTGGGCCACATTCAATCATGAGACTTCACAAGTATACAAGTGTCCTAAATTAATTTCACCTTTACTTCATATCTAAAAGGTAAGGCCCTATCCCATTCAAGATTATTTTTGTGATATGTTATTCTGCTATTAATTATCATCGTCTATGTTGAAATTTCAGTAGCATTTCTTCATATGTTCTCCTAAATGTGTGGCATATATGCCATACTAGAAGAACGTATAGAAAATATAAACCGTAATCTCAACCAATGATAACTAATAGCAGACTAACATATCACAAAAAAATAATCTCAAACTGTCCACTAGAACAATTTGAGAATTTGCAAGACTAAGTATTGCAAATTCTCAAATGGGTCTAAAGGTTATAGTGCTGCGAGAAATAATATGCAATTCCAAAAACAATCGAACTTATACTTGTGAAAAAGTTTTCTTGACTAACTTCATAAGATTATTATATCCAAGATAATAACCTTAATCCAATATTTATACATAGTATTATCTAATAATACTATGGTTTTAAAATTGAATAGGTTGGGCCAGATATTTTTATAACACATCAATCCTAAGACATATAATACGCCATGTAACCCTTAAGTGTAATTCTAAAAATTATTTAATACCTCAACATGCTCACATCATGCATCTATTAAAGCCATACCTATTCTCATAACCAAAATAACATATCTCAATATATCATGTTCTTGCAACTTAAATCAAAGTCATAGTCAAAACCATTTCATAACAAAAATAAGATGCAACAATATATGTAAGAAGTTCACTAATAAACTATCATGCATAATTTAACATACTAGAAATTCAACAATAAATATATAAAATATGGAGGCTTACAAGATATATTGGGAATATTGCATAATTAAACATAAATAATTAATTTACTAAAATTATATTTGTAAAAAAATACCATTTTACCCTTCTAGCCTACATTTTACAAAATTACCAATTGACCCCTTCTACCAAAATTAATTATGGCTTAATTAATTTACTATAAAAACCACTAATTAATCATTAGTAATTTATTTAATTAATTTACTATCAGAACCACTAATTAGATAATATTACAATGATGTTATATTGTAATCATTATTTATTAGAATACCATAATTTCTTATATTATATTACAATACTATAAACTAATATATCTTAATATTATTATAATATGATATTGTTAATATAATAGTATATATTATATTATAATTATTACATAATAATTATATTATTTAATAATATTAAAACTATCATATTATATTATATAATAATTAGATTATAATAAATTTATTACAGAATTATATTATTTATTATTATTATTTTTAATTAAAAAATATGAAATGTTTTTTTGGCCGTGGCCTGGCCGCGGCCGCCTGCTCGCGGTTGGCCAGAGAGAGGGGGAGGGAAGGGGGAGGGGGGGTTCGGTTTTTTTTTTATGCCCCTGGCTTGGCCATGTGGCCGGTCCGTGGCCACGTGGCCAGTCGGACTAGCCACGTGGTTGGGCGACCTGGACGTGGCCGCTGCCAGGTGGCCTAGCCACGGAATGTGGCCAAGCTGCGGCCGATCACCAGGCCATGGCCACGGCAGCATGCCCGTGGTAGGCCAAGGGAGGGGGAGGGGAGCGGGGGTTGGGTTTTTTTATGCCAGTGGCCTGGCCACGGGTTGTGGCCAAGCCGCAACGGGTCGCCAGGCCACGATCGTGGCCTCGGCGGCCTGCTTGCAACTGGCCAGAGAGAGGGGGAGGGGGGTTGGTTTTTTTTTTATGCCCACCCGCGGCTGGCCAGAGGGAGGGGGAGGGGGAGGGGGAGGAGGGGTTGGGTTTTTTTTATACCCGTGGCCTGGCCACGAGCTATGGCCAGGCCACGGCCGCGGCGACCTGCCTATGGCTGGCCAGAGAGAGGGGGGGGGAGGGATTGGATTTTTTTTAATGCCCGTGGCCTGGCCACGGGTTGTGGCTTGGCCGCGGTCGGCCGCCAAGCGACGGCCACGGCCATGGTTGCAGAGGGCGACCACGGCCGCGACTGCGGCGGCCTGCCCGCGGTCAGCCAGATAGAGGAGGAGGTGGAGGGGGGGTTTACCTAGAGGAGGCTGCCAGGAGATCGGGAGGCCGAGGGCCGCTAGAGGTGGGGAAGAGGGAGGGAGGAAAAGGGAGGGAGGGTGCAGGGGCGCCACCGGATGTGTGGAAGAGGGAGGGAGGGAGAGAGATTAAGGTTAGGTGGGGTGTTTTAATAAAAGAGGATTAGTATGCATCGCTATTTAGCGATTCAAACTCTATGTGTTGCTAATTAGCTATGCATTTACGCATCGCTAATTAGCGACGCACAGTTGCGTCACTAATTTGGTAGGGTAAGGCCGGATATGGCGGGAATATAGTGACACATAGAAAATGCGTCGCTATTTAGCGACTCATAGTATATGTGTCGCTAAATAGTGACACATATGCGTCGCTAAATAGTGACGCATATGCGTTGCTAAATATTAATATTATATAATGTTAATTTTATATATTAATTATTATAGTATATAATACTTAATATTATATAGTGATAATTTTATATATTGATATATTATAATCTATGCCGCTTGTTTCGCTGGAGCCCCTGGGGTGACATGGGTGGCCACGATGTTCCATGTCCGCTTCCTTCGGGAACCTCCTGTGGGTGGCGCTCCTACCCCTTGCTCCCCTCCTCCGCCCTTGGTTGCGCTTCGATTTCTTGTCGTGGGTTACCTCCCTACTGGCCAACCGGGGGGGTCGGGCTTGGCCTTGTGCCGCTCCCGTCTTCCCTCAAATCCATAGACGGGTAGGGGCCTACCATGGTGGTGACGGGTGATGGAGAATTAGGGTTCAATTCTGAAGAGTGAGCCTAAGAAATGGCTACCACATCTAAGAAAGGCAGCAGGCGCGCAAATTACCCAATCCTAACATGGGAAGGTAGTGACAATAAATAACAATACCGGCCAGGCTCTTCGAGTCTGGTAATTGGAATGAGTACAATCTAAATCCCTTAACGAGGATCCATTGCAGAGCAAGTCTGGTGCCAGCAGCCGCAATAATTCCAGTATATTTATGTTGTAGTTAAAAGGCTCATAGTTGGACATTGGGCTAGGCCGGCCAATCCACTCCATGGTACGGTGTGCACAGGCGGTCCCACAGTGTGCCCAGGTGGCCGACTACAAGGTCCTACCTGAGACCAACGCTGCCTTCAGTTCGATCCACGCCTTGGGAGAATGCTGTCTAAACCCTAAACCCTAAAAATCCTAAACCCTAAACCCCTAATTAAACCTAAAACCCTAAAATGCTAAAACCCTAAACCCTAAATACATAAAACCCTAAAACCCTAAATCCTAAACCCTAAACCCTAAAATTCCTAAAAACCCAAAAAACTTTAACCCTAAACCCTAAACCCCTAAAACCCTAAACCCCTAAAACCCTAAAACCCAAAACCCTAAAACCTAAAACCCTAATCATTAAGCCCCTAAAATCCTAAACCCTAAAACCCTAAACCCCTAATTAAACCCTAAAACCTAAAACCCTAAACCCTAAAATCCCTAAAACCCTAGAACCCTAAAACCCTAAAACACTAAACCCTTAAATCCTAAACCCTAAACCTAAACCCTAAAATTAAACCCTAAAATTAAACCATAAAACCCAAAAACCCAAAAACCCTAAACCCTAGATAAACCCTAAACCCCTAAACCCCTGAAACCTTAATCCCTGAATCCTGAATCCGTGAACCCTTAAACCTGAACCCCTGAACCCTTAAACCCTGAACCTCTGAACCCTAAACACCCTAAACCCTAAAACCCTATTTAATGACACATCAAAATGTGTGTTATTTAGCAACGCATTATAGTGTGTCGCTAAATAGTGACACAATTCTATGTCGCTAAATAGTAACGCATAACTTTGCGTCGCTAAATAGCGACTCATTTTGATGCGGCTCTATTTAGCGACTCATTAATGCGTCACTAAATAGCGACGCACAGTTATGCATCGCTATTTAGCGATGCAATATTGCATCGCTAAATAGCGACGAACTAAACCCTAAAACCCTATTTAATGACGCATCAAAATGTGTCGCTATTTAGCAACGCATTATAGTGTGTCGCTAAATAGTGACACAATTCTATGTCGCTAAATAGTGACGCATAACTTTGCGTCGCTAAATAGCGACTCATTTTGATGCGGCTCTATTTAGCGACTCATTAATGCGTCACTAAATAGCGATGCACAGTTATGCGTCGCTATTTAGCGATGCAATAATGCGTTGCTAAATAGTGACGAACTGTGCGTCGCTATTTAGCGATGCAATAATGCGTTGCTAAATAGTGACGCACATTTATGCGTCACTAAATAGCGATGCATTAAATTGCATCGCTAAATAGTGATGCAAAGTTATGTGTCGCTATTTAGCGACGCACTAAAATGAGTCGCTATTTAGCAACACATTTTTATGAGTTGCTAATAAAGTAGCTATTTAGTGATGAATTTTTTGGGAGTCGCTAAATGCATCGCTATTTTGTGACTGATTTAATGCATCGCTAAATGGTGACGAATTCATCACTATTTCATCGCAAATTTCGTGGGTCGCAATTGCATCGCAATTCTGTCATTATTTTGTGATGAATATTTGCATCGCTAAGTTGCGTTGCGATTTCATAATTTTCTCGTAGTGGCTCTCATACAACATGGTATGGGCCATTTCTTCTAAAGTTTTGTTCTTTTTTTTACTACTCCATTTTGTTGGGATGTTCTAGGTGCAAAAAAATTATGCTCAATATCATTTTCATTACAAAAATTTTTAAAAGACTGATTTTCAAACTCTTTACCATGATCACTTCGAATCGATAAAATAGAAGTACCCTTTTCATTTGTAATCTTCTTAAATAGTTTTTGAAATACAGAAAAAGCTTTATCTTTGCTAGCTAAGAATAAAACCCATGTAAATCATAAAAAATCATCGATCACAACAAAACCATATCTTTTTTCTCCTAGACTAGTTGTTATTGTAGGACCAAATAAGTCTATATGCAAGAGCTCCAAAGGTCTAGTGGTAGAAAACAAATTTTTGATTTGAAAGATACTCGGATTTGTTTTCAAATTGACAAGCATCATAAATCTTATCTTTTTCAAAAACTAGCTTTGGCAAACCATTCACTAAATCCTTTTTAATCAATTTAGATAATAAGTCCATGCTTGCATGAACTAATCTACGATTCCATAGCCAACTATTATTAGCTTTAGCATTCATAGCAACTAGGCATTCAACATTTTGATCATACAAACCATTTAAATCAACAATGAAAATATTACTATGCCTATGACTAACAAATTTCATGCACACATCAGCAGGATTTATAACAATGCATAAAGATGATTCAAATGTAACTTTAAAACCTTTATCACATAATTGACTATTGCTAAGCAAGTTATGTTTTATGCCATATACAAGCAGAACATTATCAATGTAAGCATGAGATGTGATACCTATTTTATCAATGCCAATTATTTTACCTTGGCCATTATCTTCAAAAGTAACAACACCTCCATCTTTTGCATCCAAAGTGATGAATTATGATTCATCATCTGTTATGTGTCTTGAGCATCCGTTATCCAAGTACCATTTTCTTGTAGTTGCTCGGATTGCAAGACACACCTGCAAACACAAATTTAAGTCTTCATTTTAGGTACCCAAGCTTTCTTGGGTCATTTGGGGTTAGCTAAAATAGTTCCTTTTGGAATCCATATTTTTTTAACATTGTGCGTGTGATAAGTATAAGCTTTGTGTCCTAATTTATCATATTTGAAGCATGTAATCTTTGCAGAATAATCAACATACACATAAATATTTTTTAAAAACCTTTATTTTTTTAAAGGATCATATCCAAGTCTGGCTTTGTTGTAAATAGCTCTTTGACTATTAAGAATCATTTCTAATTTATTTGAACTCAATATGAATTTATCTACAATAGGCTTTAATCTATCTACTTCATTTTTCAAATCTTATTTTTCTTTAAGCAAGGATTTGTTTTCTTTTGAAATTCTTTCTTTCCCAAAATTAAGATCTTTAATTTTATTTTTTAAATCTCTATTCTTTGAACTCAAGTTTGCAAAATCATCAAGAAGTTCATAAAATGCACCATGTAATTCATCAAAAGTAAAGTCATCTAGAAAGCTAGGACTTACCTCATCATTATCTGCCATAAAACATACATTGACGACTTCATTTTTATCTTCATCTTTAGAACTTGTAACCATGCTATTGCTCCATGTAGCTAACATTGCATTCTTCTACATTCTTTTGGGTCATTTCTTCAGTTGGAAACATTTTGATCTGATATATCCTGGCTTTTGCACTCGTAGGATATTGAAGGCTCAACTTTCTCCTTTTATGCTATGTTCTCCTTTTGTGAATTATTTTTTTCCTTCAAATTTATTTTTTTCATGAATTTCTTAAATTTTCTTAAGATAAGTTTCATTTCATCATCCTCCTCACTGTCACAGGTTGTTTTCTTGCTTTTATTATTTTGAGTGGCACTCTTTAAGATCATTGTTCTTCTTCTGCTTGACTCATCCTCATCAATGTGTTATCATTGCTGAAGCTCGTGAGTTATCAATGAACTAACTCTTCAAGTGATAGTGTGTTGAGGTCCTTTGCTTCTTAAATTGCAGTAACCTTGGCCTCCCAAGACCTAGGCAAGGATCTCAAGATCTTTCTAACAAGATCACCATTAGTATATGATTTTTTAGACTTTTTAGCCCATTAATAATGTTGATAAATCTTATAAAAATATTAGTAATATTTTCAGTAGAATTCATTTTGAATAATTTATATTTGTGAACAAGCATATTTATCTTGGATTCCTTGACTTGATTAGTACCCTCATGGGTGACTTCAAGTCTATCCCAGATTTTTTTAGCAGAATTGCAAGTGAAAATATGATTAAATTCTTTTGCATCAAGTGAACAATAAAGAATATTCATAGCTTTAGCATTCAATTGAGTTAACCTCTTATCTTGCTCATCCCATTCTGTTTTCGATTTTAGAATTTCAAGACCATTAGTCTTGATGGTGGGTGTGTGAGGGCCATTGATTATGATTCCTTATAGATCATAATCTAGTGCTTGATTAAAAATGTTTATCCATGTTTTCCGATAAGTGTAGTTTGTTCCATTGAACAAAGATGATCTATTAGTTGACTGTCCCTCAGTCAAAATATATCCTTTGGATTGCTAATGATCTTTGGCTTTAAGCTTGTTAAAGCAAAAGAAATCAGAAGCACACTGCTCTGATACCACTTGTTGCCCAGAAGTAGTAATCCAAGAGGAGGGATGAATTGGGTATTTAAAAATTTAATTGCGCAGTTATATGCTTTCAGCAAATTAAAATTTAATCGATAGTGGTGTAGTGAAGTGAACACAGAGATATCATACAAAATATTCAAGCAATCACAAATAAAAATTTTTTATAGTAGTTTGATGTCAACCCAGCACCTATGTCCACTCTCCATAAATCCTTTGAAAATTTTACTCTAATCGTATCAAACGATTACAACCCCTAGCCTTTCTCGGCTAGTCCTCTTGTTACACGGTACAAGCGAGCCAAACCCCTAGCCTTTTAGGCTAGTCCTCTTGTTTCTTGGCACAAGGAAGCCTTATAACAAACTACCAAGAGTTAACCCAACCCTTTACAAGATTCCAACAAGTTCAAAAAAATATTGAGAACACAATGCTCCTAGAATGAGCAAATATTCATAAATAAATACTTTACAATTTTGAAGGCTACTCCTCAAATGAGCTTCTTCCTTTGAATGTACTTCAGCAATGAATGAAGTCTTCTTTGAGCTAGCTGAAACCTTGAATGCCTTGAAAGCTTTAATGATTTACAGATTTGCAATCAATGAACTTTTAAAAGCACTCGCGTATTCAAAGCAGAGCTTTCTTCTTTTTGTTGCTGAACAATCACAAATGCATGCCATCAAGGCTTTCTACTATTCATTGTTTTCTTCTTCTACACACAGCTATTTAAAGTGTTTGATCTGCAAAATTATCCAATAGACTAAAATAAAAATAATGAAAAAAATGGGAAAAGAAGATAACCGTTGAAGAGATTTTTTGAAGCATTGAATGCACTGACAATCGCCTAAAATAAAGAAAGAAATCCAGACATATACTCAAAGAGGTAGACTCCAGCTGAAAAGAATTCAGCTAGAGAGGAGCACACCCAGGTGAACCAGAGAAAGACTCCCCAGTTGATTAGATGAGGGAATCAGCTAGCTGAGGCACAAAAGAAATTGTGCAGAAACAATGAAGCCAGCAACCTCAGTTAGCTGGATATGAAATCTAGTTAACTGACACAGGGAAACACTCGGCCAGGAAGAAAAATAGTATTTCTTAGTTAACTGGTTGTTAATTCTAGTTAACTAGATCATCAACGTATTTGGCTAGAGAGAATTGCAACATTCCTTAGTTAGCTGGACTAATAGTCCAGTTAACTAATTTCAACATGAGTTCGGCCAGGAAGAATTGTCTCAAGGAACTCAGCTAGCTGGATGCAATTCTAGTTAGCTAGAATGAAAAGTTGTTCGGCCAAGAGAAAATCTGTAGCCAATCTTAGTTAACTAGTGATGAACTCCAGTTAACTAAATCCAACATGAACACGGCCAGGAAAGGTTTCAGCAATTCCTTAGTTAGCTGGATTGAAAGTCTAGTTAACTATTTGAACAAGGCATTCGGCCCGAAGACTATCAGAGCAATCTAGTTAGCTAGAGATGAACTCTAGTTAGCTAGGTTTAAAAACCACATGGCCAGGGAGAAAAGTTTTAGCAAACTAGTTAGCTAGAGTTGAGCTCTAGTTAACTAATTTCAACATGATGTTTGGGCCCAAGTAAGAGATCAGCACAACTAGCTGACTGAATAAAAAGTCAGTTAGCTAGAACCAGAAAGTGTTCGGCCAGGAGAATTTTCATATTGGTCTAGTTGACTGGAGTCCAACTCCAGTCAACTTAATTTACAAGAGCCATAGCTAGGTGAATGCTTCATTACAATCTAGTTGACTGGAGTTATACTCCAGTTAACTAAATTCATAAGTGCCATGGCGAGGAGAATGATTGCAAGCTTAGTTAACTGGATCTAACCCCCAGTTAACTATTTTCAGCCAAAGTTCTGCTGAGATCACTGAACATATAGTCTAGTTGATTGAAACTTTGCACTAGTCAACTTGTTTTCAATGGGATTCGGCTAAGGCATTGGAGAGACATTTGAAGTGATTTTGTAGCTCATTGAAACATGCTATATTTATCTACAATTATCTTTGTCTCCATAATAAACATATTACTATCTTACTTAATTATTTTATGATCATCAAAATCAACACCGGATCAACAAGAAGGTTATGTGGTAAAACTTTAAAAGATAAAATTTAAAATAAATATATAAGAGAAAAGATTAGAGTAGCCCCAATTGAAGGTAAAATGAGAGAAAATTGATTATGGTGGTTTGAACATATACAACGAAGACCTTTAGATACTCTAATTAGAAAGAGTGATCTTTTAACAATCCATGGTAATGATAGAGGTAGAGGTAGACCTAAACTAACATGAAAAAAAAATAAAAATATATAACTACTTATAATTTGAATGTCAACTTAGTTCTGAATAGAGTAGAGTGGAGGAAGCAGATTTATGTAGCCAACCCAATGTAGTTAAGAAAAGGCTTAGATGAGTTGAGTTGAGTTATTAGTTCCCATCACACCATCGCATGTTATACGCAAGGAAATGGTCTCACTGATCGGCTAGCTAACTAGGAATTAAGAATTTTTGGAGAATTAATAGCTTTGGGATAGTAACTTCTCTAGTGATCCACTTTATTTGATTGAGGATGATGGAAGAGTCAAGTCGCTTCCACTAGATAGTGTTTTTTTTTTTTTTTGGTTCAAGAGCAGGTACATTATACATTATATATATAGTGTAATTTACTAATTGATATTTATTTGAAATTTGAATAGTTATTATTATCGTTATCATAATCAATCACAAATCAAATCTTGGATATTATAACTACCACATATTGCATATGTAAGAATCTCTAAGATCATGAGATTCGATAGTTATAGTCAAAATTTAATAATTGTATCAAATCATAGGACCATATATAGTGTTATATCATATTATATAATCATAATCATGAGATTTTGTTATTATATTTTACCATATTTGATCCCCAAACCCAAATTGTTTATAAAACACATTGGTGTCATGAACATGAATAGAGATCAATGATTTTATTTCCATCATAAATTTTTTATGGCATCAGAACAATGTTTTTCTTAATGAATCAGCCTCTCTTTCTTGTTCTCCTATCATTATCCCCACAATTGTTTTTTCCAATCCTTTATTCTCCATTTGATAATCATGGCTTCTTTTACTCTTACTTCCAATCATGATGTAGAAGTAACATCACCATTCTTTCTCCATTACTTAGATAGCCCAAGCATGGTCTTAGTTTCTTTGATCCTCATTGATGACAATTATCTTTTTTGGGGGTATACTATGAAGATTGCTCTCTTAGCCAAGAATGAAATTAGCTTTATTGATGAATCGTTCAAGAAGGTTGACAAAAGTTCAGCAACATTTGATGCATGATAATGTTGCAACACTATGGTGTTTTTATGGATTTGGAATGCAATCCACAAAGATCTTATGAGCAGCATAGTATATTTTAAAACTATAAAGGGGCCATGAGAAGGCCTAAAGGGACAATTTTGTTATAGTACAACCGTAAAATTTCATCATATTAAGTGAGATATATCAATGCATATTCGAGATCTATCTTCAGTTGCTTCTTATTTTACCACACTCAAAGCATACTGGGATGAAATCAATGATTTATATCCACTTCCCACTTGCACCTATGGCGCTATGAAAGAGTTGAACCGGATATTTGAAGATGAAAAAGTTGTTCAGTTTCTTATAGGGCTAAGTGACTCCTTTTCAAATGTTCAGAACTGAATACCTACCATGGAGCCACTACCTATAGTAAGTAAAACTTTTTTTTTTTTGATTTTTCAAGAGGAAAAAGAAAATACATTGCTAGTCAAACCAAAGTATATTCTTGAAAGTACTATCGTGGCTGCTTCACATTCTTATAAGGATAGTTCTAATCACTCTAGTAATCAATGAGAAAATCGTAGCCTTGAAGGTTATGGCCTCGGAGGTTGTGGTAGTGAGGGATGACTACACTGTGATTACTATAATAATCTTGGCCATTTATAGGGCATCTATTATAAACTACATGGATACCTGAGTTATTATTAGAAAAGTTCTATTTTTAATATAAATCAAGTTGCCAACTATGGAAGTCCTTTTAGCCATCTATTGTGCCCAAGCTTATGCTAGGGTAGTATGTCCAATTATAGACTTACTTTGATTTTCTAGGAATTATTTATCAAATATTTTATATTGATAAATACCACAACAAAATAGAGTAATTGAACAGAAACATAGGCACCTCCTTGAAGTAGCTCGAACACTATGTTTTCAAGCTGTCAACCTATCCAATTTTAAGGTGATGAATCTCCTCATGAATTACTTTTTGATAAAAATTCTCTTACTATGATTTACGCACCTTCGATTGTCTTCGTTTTGTTTGTATTCAAGCTAAAAATAAATTTGGACCTTGAGTAAGAAAATGCATTTTCATATGATATCCCTATGGTCAAAAGGGCTACCATATGTTAATCTACTTAAGAAAAAATATTCACTAGCAAGGATGTTACTTTCCATGAGCCAGAGTTTCCATTTGCTAATACACTTCATGCTTCCCAAGCTCCAATTATTCTTCACATTGTTGAGAATGATGATGAAAATATTCTCTCTACTCCTTCAATTGATCTTCCTTCTTCACCTACCCAGCCTTCTTTTAACTCCTAATGAGAATTCCATCAAATCAATTGAACCTTCTACAACAACATCCCTTCATCCAACTTCAAAACACTTCATAAGGATTCGGCATCTTCCTCAGTGGCTTCAAAATTTTCAGTGCTCTCAAGTTTCATCCTTTTCTTACCTTCATCAAAAGTGCCTTGTGACAAGTATAAAGTATACTCAACTCAACTCAACTCATCTAAGCCTTTTCCCAACTACATGGGGTCAGCTACATGAATTTGCTTCCTCCACTCTACTCTATTCAGGAACAGGTATAAAGTACCACACCAAAATTATCTTTTCTTTAATAAATTTTCTAATCTCATCGTGCCTCTCTAGCTTCCATCTCTTCTTCTTAGGAACCCAAATCCTTTTTCTTAGCAATGAGGCATGCTCATTGGCATGATGCTATGACTAATGAGATTAAGGCCTTGGAACTTAATCATTCTTGGATGGTGATGCCACTTCCATCAAGAAAACATGCCAACAGATGTAAATGGGTATATAAGATTAAGTATAAGTTTGATGGTAGTATTGAAAGGTATAAAGTGAGGCTTGTTGCTAAAGGCTACTCAACCAAAAGGCTTAGATTACCTTGAAATATTCATTCAAAATATTCATTCTTGTTGCTAAATTGGTCATAGTTTGTTGTCTTATTCTCATTGAGATGCAAAACAAAGGCCTTTGTATCAGCTTGATGTTAATAATGCCTTCCTTTATAGTGATTTAAATGAGAAAGTTTATTTGCAATTACCATCAATGTTTTCTAAAAGGGGTAGAAAGGAGATTAGTTAGTCCGTTGACCCAACAAATCCTTATATGGTTTTAAGTAAGTCTCTTGAAATTAGTTTTCTAAATTTTTCATAGTACTACTCCAGGCTAGATTCACTCAATCAGTTGTTGATTATTCACTCTTTACTCTTAAACACAAGGTTAGCATTACCATTGTTCTTGATTTTGTTGGTGATAAACTTATTACTAGTGGTGATCCTCTTCCATTGCTTCCACTAAATCCTTCCTCCAAGATCAATTTCAAATTAAAGATTTTGGCACACTCAAATACTTTCTAGGCATTGAAGTTGCATGTCCCAATAAAGGGTTTTTTTTTCCTTAATATAAATGTACTTTAGATATTCTTAAAGATGCAGTTGTTCAACGTGTTAAACCAATGCCATTCTAATAGAGCAAAACTAAAAATTCTCACCTAATGTTGGCGAACCTTTGCATGATCTTTGACCATATAGACATCTGGTAATTTGTTTAATCTATGTCAGAATCATCCATCCAAACATTACATTTGATGTCAATCTTCTTGGTCAATTTATGCAAAAGCACGCCAAGCCCATATGGATGTTGCTCTTTGAGCGTTAAAATACCTCAAATCATGGCTTGAGTTTGGTATCCTTATATCTACTTCGAACAACTTTCATTTAAAGTGCTTATTATGATGCCAATTGGGCGAGTTGTTCCACTATTCGTCGTTCTATAATAGGTTATTGCAGCTTTCTTGGTGATAGTTCTATCTTTAGTTCACAAAAAAAATAAAGTACTATCTCTTGTGCAAAATATCGATCAATGGCCTCTACCATTTGTAAATTAATTTGGCTCGAAACTCTATTATCTGATTTGGCTATTAATCACTATCAACCCATATCTATCTATTATATAACCAAGCAACACTTTACATCACCACCAACCATATATTTCATGAGCAGACAAAACCCATTGAAATAAGCAATCATGTTACCCAGAAAAGAACTACAAGTAGGCATAATCCAAACCGAGTTTCTTTAAAGTGATAACTAGCGTGTTGGCATTTTTACCAAAGCTTTCGGTCGCGATAATTTTTTTATTTATTTGATAGGCAAGTTGGTTGTTATAGATTTATATACACCAACTTCAGGAGAAGTATTACAGTTGTCAAAATCAATTAGAAATCAACTTTTAAAATCAATCACAAATCAAATCTTAGATATTATAACTATCACATATTATATACACAACAATTTCTAAGATCATGGGATCTAATTGTTATAGTCAAAATTAGTATTTGTATCAAATCGTGCGATTATACTATTATATCATACTATATCTGGTCCTTAATATCTTTTCCATAATCTTGGGATTTTGTTATTATATTCTATGTTATTTGAGCTCCAAACTCAAGGGGTCCAACTTGTATATAAAGCACATTGGTACCATGAATATGAATAAAGATCAAAGATTTTATTTCCATCACAAATTTTTAATTATCTTTTTTTAACCAAAATTAAGTCATGTTTAAATAAATTCACCAATGGGTTAGGCTTCTGTCATGCATGGGCATTATAATGGAAGAATGGTCTAACAACATTGTCTTATCTGAAGAGTTTAACTTGCAAACTCATTGAGAATATAATGTATATGTATGTAGATATGACTTGTTATAAATTATATTTCTAGAATAGAAAGTAAATATATTTGATTCTAATTCATAAGGATTGTTACAGATTGCATTTCTAGAATAGGAAGTAGATTGCATTTGTAAAATAGGAAGTAAATATATTTAATTCTGATTTATAGGGATTTGATGTAATTAGTTTTTCTTTCTAACATAGGATTGTAGCTTGTATATATACCTAAGAGATTGATGAATAAAAATATACATAAATTACTTTTTTTTCTCTTTTTTAGAGTTCTAGTTGTGTTCATGGTATCAGAGCTTTCGGGCTTATAACTCTGAAATATATAAACAATGAGGTTTTATGGTTTTTTAAGTTTCTATTTTTGATAATTTTTTTTCTCACCGCTTACACCTAGAAAAGTGCCATCATCAATCAGCCTTTGTCTGGAGTTTTGTTGCCAAAATTGATCCTTTTCATTCGTTTTGCTCACCTCAACATTCTACAACAAGTTTACTACTGTTTGGGTCAACATCTATTCGGTGTAGAATTTATTTTGGGATAGGTTCAGATTCTTTGGATATTTTTAACTTTGTTATGATTTTGGCCTGTTATTTGGCTGATATTTGATAATATAAGGAAAAAAGTATGTTATTATGTCTGATGTAGTTCCTGTGATGTCAAAAATCACTGAATACAAACTTAATAGATCTAATTATTTAGATTGGAGTAAAATTGTTAGACTTTATTTGCAAGTATTGCTATGGATAATCATTTAACTGATGATCAACCTAGCGATGACTCAAAAACCTCATGGCTAAGAGAGGATGCCCATTTATTTTTGTAAATACGTAATTCTATTGATGATGAGGTGGTTGGTTTGATAAATCATTATGAATTTATGAAAGAATTGATGAATTATTTGAAGTTTGTGTACTCTGGCAAGAAAATATCAAATGCACTTATGAGGTATGCCAAGCCTTTTATCATATAGAAAAAGATGATAGATCCCTCACTGACTACTTTATGGATTTTAAGAAGACTCATGAGAACTTAATATACTACTTTCATTTAGTACTGATGTGAAAGTTCAGCAAGCTCAAAGAGAAAAAAATAATGGTTATGAGTTTCTTGGCTGGTTTCCTTTGAGTTTAGGCTGCTAAATCTCAAATTCTTTCTATCCCTAAGATATCCTCTTTGGAAGAAGCTTTTAGTAGGGTACTCCGCATAGAAAATTTAGCTCCTGCTCAGCCTAATAGTGCTTTTATCTATCGCACTTCTGAATCTAGAAGACAACCATATAGACATGGCAATAGAGGGGAGACTCAAGTAGTTATGATCGAAATCTTGGTACTCAAGGATAGGATTTGGAAGGTGTTGTATGTTACTATTGTCATAGGCCAGGACATGTGAAGAAAGATTGTAGAAAATTATAGCGTAAGAATCAATCGAACCAGTTAGTCCATGTTGCCTTTACTAATGATGCTTCTAAGTCCATTTTAATATTTCCAGATGAGTATGCCAAGTTTTTACAGTATCAAAAATCTTTAAAGTTTTTATCTACTCCTATTACTGCCATCGTTGATTCAGGTAAAATGAAGACATATCTTGTTTCCTCATCTTCCAAATGGATCATTGATTCTGGTGCCATATCACATGATAGGTAATTCTAGTCTATTTTCTTCTTTTAAGTCACATGCTTCTAGTTCTATAGTTACTTTAGCAGATGGGTCTACATCTCATATTTTATGGTCCAACATAATTATTCCAACTTTCTCAATTCTTTTAAATTTGTTTTAAGTTTACCATATTTATCTTTTAATTTAGTTCCATCAGTAAACTTACTCGTTCTCTTAATTGTTATATCATATTCTATCCTGATTTTTATCTATTTCAAGATCTTATGACAAAGACAATTATTGGTAAAGGACATGAGTCTGAAGGCCTCTATATTCTTGATACACAAGTATCAAAGTCTGTTGCTTGTTCTAGAGTTGTAACCCCTTTTGAAGCATATTATCGGTTGGGTCATCCTTCATTGCCTATATTAAAGAAATTTATTCTCAAATTTTTAGCTTATCTTCATTAAATTATGAGTCTTATCAATTTGCTAAACATCATCGTTTGAGTTCTAGTCCCATAGTCAATAAAAGAGCTAGTGCTCCTTTTGAGTTAGTTTACTCTGTTGTTTGGGGTCTTTATCCTATTGAGTCTAAAATTGGATTTAAATATTTTATTACCTTTATTGATAATTATTCTCGAATGACATAGTTATTTTTAATAAAAAAATTGTTAAGAATTATTTTTTTTATTTTATTAACCTTTTGTGTTGAAATCAAAACTCAATTTAATGTGCATCTATAAATTTTGAGAAGTGATAATGCTAAGAAATATTTATCAGAATACTTTCAAAATTATATGGTTCAACATGACATTATTTATCAAACTTCTTGTGTAGATACACCATCTCAGAATGGAGTTGCTAAACTAAAAAATAGACATCTTCTTGAAATTGTCAGAATTTTGTTATTTCTAATGCAAGTCCCTAAATAATTTTGGGCTGATGCAGTTTTTATAGCTTATTTTCTGATTAATCGTATGCCTTCCTCTATTTTTTTTATGAGACTTTCTTTCATGTCCTCTTTTCTAATAAATCATTATTTTCTATTGAACCTGGGATATTCGATTGTACTTATTTTGTTTGGGATGTTCAACCTTAGGTTATGAAACTTGATCCTAAATCTCTAAACTATATCTTTCTTGGATATTCTCATGTGCAAAAAGAATATAGATGTTATTGTCCTTGTCTTAATAAGTACCTTGTATAGCTGATGTTACATTTCTTGAACAAATACCATTTGCGTCATCTTTAGGTCCTATCAATCAGGAAAAGAAAGACGATTTACTAATCTATACTATTACATGATTTAGTTCTGATCTTCTTCCCTTTAAACCTCCTATTCCTGATCTAGTTCCTATTCCTACGCCTCTTTCTCCATGTCCTATGCTGGTTCCTTCATCATCGATCTAGTTTTTAGTTCTAATGATGATCTTCTTATTGCCCTTCATAAAGGTAAACATCAATGTACTTATCCAGTATCTTTTTTTGTGTCATATAATCATTTGTTACCATTCTCTTGTTCTTTTATTACATCTATTGTTTCTATCACTATTCTTAAGACTGTTCATGAAACTCTATCGCATTCTGGATGGCGTAATGCTATGATTGAGGAGATGAATGCTTTAGATAACAATAGTATTTGGACCCTAGTACAGTTATCTATAGATAAAAAGGCTATTGGATATAAATGGGTATTTGCAGTTAAAGTCAATCCTAATGGGACTGTTGTTAGATTAAAAGTCCGACTGATTGCTAAAGGATATGTTCAAACGTATGAAGTTGATTATTCTAACACATTTTCTTCTGTTGCTAAACTTACTTCTGTCCGGTTATTTATTTCTATGGTAGCCATATATAATTGGCCTCTGCATCAATTAGACATTAAGAATGCATTCCTTCATGATGATCTTCAGGAGAAAGTTTATATGGAGCAACCACCTAATTTTGTTGCTTTGGGGGAGTATAAAAAAGTGTGTCATCTTTGCAAATCCTTATATGGCTTGAAACAAAGTCCTTGGACCTGGTTTGGAAAGTTTAGTCAGGCTATTAAAAAGTTTAGTATAAGAAGGTTCGATCATTCTGTTTTCTACAAGCAGTCTGCAGCTGGTATCATCCTATTAGTTGTCTATATTGATGACATTATTATTACTGGAAGTGATATTGATGGTATTTCATCTCTCAATTTTTTCTTCATAGTCAGTTTCATACAAAGGATTTAAGAACACTAAAGTATTTCTTGGGTGTTGAGATGATAAGAAGTAAGAAAGGGATCTTCTTATCTCAAAGAAAGTATGTGCTTGACTTATTATCTAAAATAGAAAAATTAGAGGCTAAACCATGCAGCACTCCAATGGTTCTTAATTTATAGCTTACACAAGATGGTGAGTTATTTGAAGATCTTGAGAGATACAGAAGATTGGTTAGGAAGTTGAACTATATTACTATGACTCGTTCAGATATTGCCTATTCAGTTAGTGTGGTAAGTTCATATATCTTTTCCAATTGTCGATCATTGGAAAGCTATAGAACAAGTTTTATGCTACTTAAAAGGAGCTCCTGAGAGAGAAATCCTATATGGCAATCATGGTCATACTAGGATTGAATATTTTTCAGATGCTGACTGAATAGGATCCAAAGAAGATCAAAGATCTACTTCAGGCTATTGTGTATTTATTGAAAAAAAATTGGTTTTATGAAAAAATAAAAAGCAGAATGTGGTTTTATGTTCAAGTACAGAATCAGAATATAGGGCTATGGCTAAGTCTATGTGTAAAATAATATGGATATATCAGCTCCTCAATGAAGTGGGCCTTAAGATTTCAATACCAGCTAAGTTATGGTGTGACAATCAAGTTACACTTCATATTGCATCTAATCTAGTCTTTCATGAATGAACTAAGCATATTGAGATTGATTCTCATTTTGTTCATGAGAAGATTCAGCAAGGTTTAATTTCTACATGATATGTGAAAACAGAAGATTAATTGGGAGATATCTTCACAAAGGCTCTAAATGGAGTTTAGATTGATTATTTTTGTAACAAGCTGGGCATGATAAACATTTATGCTCTAGCTTGAGAGGGAGTGTTATATATTATATTCTAAAATAGAAAGTAAATATATTTGATTCTGATTTATAGGGATTGTTACCGATTGCATTTCTAGAATAGGAAGTAGATTGTATTTGTATAATATGAAGTAAATATATTTGATTCTGATTTATATAGAAATTTGATGTAATTAGTTTTTCTTCTTAACATAGGATTTGTAGCTTGTATATATACCTAAGAGATTGATGAATAAAAATATATAAAAATTACTTTCTTCTTCCTCTTTTTCAGAGTTCTAGTTATGTTTCATCAAAATTATGTATGACTTTGTCATTGGTTAATAATTGTTGGCGTATACTAGATATGCATGGTATGAATGGAGCAATAAAATGACACTTGTACACTACAAATATAATACCACCAGTATGACATTTGGGTGTATTTGGTGTTCATCTTGGGATCACTAGTGATCCTAATTTGAGATGATCTAATCTTTAGTGATAAAAAATCATTGTATTTGGTACAATATATCACACTGATCAAGGATCATCGATGATCTAACATCACCATATCTAATATGTCAGAAAAATCTAAGATTACTAATAATAAAATATCAAAATTACCCATATTATATTTATATTTTTATAACATATATAAACTAATATTATATTTTATTAGAATATTATATACATAATATGATATAGAATTTCATATTACAATACATTATATTATATTATAATAGATAAATTATAATATAATATAATAATGTCATATATTATCTTATATAGTATATTATAAACAAATTATTACTAATATAATGCAATTTAATATTATTATATTGATATTATATATTAATATGATAATAAAATTTAGCATCATATAATAATATAATATAATGCATTATATTAAATTGTAGTATAATAATATAATAATGTAATAATATAATGTATCAATTTTACCTAAAATGTTATATATCAATTATTCTTATTATAATATTTATTATAAATAAGGGATATTTGATTTATATTTTAGTTTAAGAACATTAGAAGGAGGTGGTCTTAGATCATCATCCTTGAGGACGATGATAAAATCACTCTCCAAGAGAATGATTCATGATGTCAAGGTGATTTTAAATCATCATCTTATAGGATCACTTTATTGCAACCAAATAGGATGATTTTGTCACCATCTCATGGATCTTCGATGATTTTGAATGAATCACTCTATACCAAACTCTTTGCAAAAAGCTTGTAGTAGCTACCTAATAATGACTGGCACTGTGTGTTAAGACTTAATCCATGCGAAGTCTTGGAAGGACTTCGTCCTACGTACCTAAGCACACAGGTGTTTCAAAAGGGAACATATAGTAAATCCATTGAACCATAATTGGTCATGTAGATAATTCATAGCGCCAACCGCTTTTGCACCGCAAGCGTTCACATCAAATGGCCCAACACATTTCTTACCGGCAGCTACTGGACATTCCTGGATAGATCTGGCCAACCAAGAGCCCAAACCCTCGCCCACGTTTCTGGGCCCATCGCTCCGCTCCCGTACGCGATTGACGTCGTAGACCATGAATTGTCCTTTGGAAACGTCTTGGTGCACCGCCTCCGGTGCACGAAGACTTTTCCTTGTCCTTTATATACAGCCCAGAGGATTTCCCAATTCTCACAGTCCAACTGACACCGCTCCGATTCCATGGCACTTCTGTTATCCTTCCACCTTGTGCGGTGGATGGCACTAACCATACTTACCTTACATTTGTCGTCAACAACAGCTGAAGTCACCACCTATATTGTTCACATGGACTTATCAGTCATGCCCAGAGCCTTCTCAGACCACCACAGTTGGTATACCTCCGTCCTTGCCGCCGCCACCGCCACCGCCACCGCCACCTCCGACTGGACCTCTGTAACCTCCAACCTGATCTACGTCTATGAGAACGCGATTCATGGATTCAGCGCTCGACTCTCTTCATCGCAGCTCAAAGAGCTCAAGAAATCAGATGGTTACTTGTCGTCCTACCGCGACATGCCCGTGACGGTCGACACAACCCACACCTTCCAATTTCTCCACCTTAGTCCAAATTCCGGTCTGTGGCCGGCCTCTAACTATGGCGAGGACGTCATAATTGGGGTGGTCGATAGCGGGGTATGGCCCGAGAGCGGAAGCTTCAGGGACGACGGCATGACCGACGTGCCCGCCAGATGGAAGGGCATCTGCGAGCAAGGCACTGCTTTCAGCTCCTCGGCGTGCAACCGGAAGCTCATCGGAGCACGGGGCTTCAACAAAGGGCTCCTTGCCAGTGACCCGAACCTCACAATAGCAGTTAATTCCCCACGCGACACCGACGGGCACGGGACGCACACATCCTCCACCGCCGGCGGGAATTACGTGCCCAACGCGTCCTTCTTTGGGTACGCACCCGGCACATCTAGGGGCATGGCGCCGCGCGCGCGGCTCGCCATGTACAAGGCTATCTGGGACGAAGGAGCCACCACGTCCGACATCATCGCTGCAATCGACCAAGCTATATCTGATGGCGTGGATGTCATCTCCATATCTCTGGGTTTTAACTCCGTCCCACTCTACGAGGATCCCATCGCGTTGGCTGCCTTCACTGCCACGGAGAAGGGGATATTCGTGGCCACCTCGGCCGGCAACAAAGGTCCACAGCCAAGGCTTCTGCACAATGGGACCCCGTGGATCACCACCATCGGTGCCGCCGCAATCGACCGCGAGTTTGCTGGGACCATCGATCTCGCAGATGGCAGCTCCATAGTTGGGAAATCACTGTACCCTGGAAAGCCGGCTTCCACGAAGCAATTGCCCTTAATATTCATGGGGTCTTGCGACAACAAGACCTTGCTGAAGAATGCGCGTCACAAGATGGTGGTATGTGATGTTGATGACGACGATTCTCTTTACTTGGCCAGATACTTAGTTGGGTCTGCTAAAGTGGATGCAGGCCTCTTCATATCTAAAGGCTTGTTCCTGGACGATTACGCCAAATTGCGGTTCCCTGGGGCTATCATCAGCCCTCAAGAGGGTAAGATCATTTTGGAGTACATAAATAAAAGCTCAGACCCAAGAGCCATATTGACATTCCGGAAGACCATCCTGGGTACGAAGCCTGCCCCCGTGGTGGCTGACTACACTTCCAGGGGGCCATCGCCTAGCTGCCCAACCGTGCTGAAGCCGGACATTGTGGCTCCCGGCACCTTGGTCCTAGCATCTTGGGCGCAGAATTCAACTGTAGGGTTCGACAGGTCTCATGAATTGTACAGTCCATTCAACATCATATCGGGAACATCGATGGCCTGCCCTCATGCTGCAGGCGTGGCTGCGATGATCAAGGGTGCGAGGCCGGGGTGGAGCCCGGCGGCGATTCGATCTGCGCTGATGACCACTGCGAACAATTTGGATAACACCATGGCACCAATTAAAGACTTGGGGAATGGTAACCAGCCAGCGAACCCACTGGCTCTGGGGTCTGGTCACATCGAGCCCAACAGAGCACTTGATCCTGGTCTAGTCTACGACGCCGGCACCGATGACTACGTGAGATTGCTGTGCGCCATGAATTACACCAAGAAGCAAATAAAGACGATCACTAAAACTATTCTTTCGATTGCTCGAATGCATCTTTAGATCTCAATTATCCATCATTCATCGCATTTTTCGATGCTAACAAGACTACTACTAGTTCTGTGGCTGCTCGGGAGTTCCGAAGGACGGTGACCAATGTTGGTGATGCGGTGGTCACTTATACCGCCAAGGTGGTGCCTCTGGAGGGTTTTTCAATCCGTGTCATGCCAGAGAAGTTAGTATTTCAAGAGAAATATGAGAAGAATAGTTTCACTCTCATTCTAGAGGGCCAGATGGAGAAGAAAAAGGATGAAGTGCTTCATGGTTCATTAACTTGGGTGGACGATGAAGGGAAGTATGTGGTGAGGAGTCCTATCGTGGCAACCACCATCACCTCTAAACGGGTGTAGCTAGATTCTCCTCTTCTAGTCTCTTGCCTTCTCACGTGCTGCATCCTTTATTAATTAACCAAATGTTTAGTTTGCAAGAGTCAAGAAAAATTCCCTGAAGAAACATTTGCAATATTTTGCTTATATGTAATTTTGCATGACGTCAACTAAGTGGCCAAAATAACCAAAACAAATGTCCATTTTAAGGAGCGGTCCCAAAATTCATTCTTTTTTTTTTGGTTGGAGAAGCCTAAATTATCAATCATGACGTACCTAACTCCATGTGGACCCTCCATCTCTATTATTCATTGAAATCGTCACCTTTTGGACGGTGACATTTCGCTTGGTTGGCTGCCATATTGTGAGTCTTTTTATAACAAAATTCTTAACACATTATAATTTAAGCACGACGCTGTGGCTGTTGCGTAGACTCACAGGAAAATCACTCTTCTATGGACTTGTTCTATCATATTGTGTGCAAAAAAAGAATCTAGATCAGTTTACAAGACTAATGCTTCATAAATAGGCCCATAATTCACTTGTCATGCGGTTCCTAAATTACTAAATCGGTATAAAGCTTGAAGTAGATATGCAAGTGAAGTAGGCATTGAGAATGACTTTCTGTACAAATTGGTGAACCTGATCGTGCTCAAAGAGGTTTGTTTGGGCCCGAAAACCACAATTGAAAGGTACAGTAATAGCCATTTTTATACAAGTTTATCTACAATTCTTTTTATTTTATCAGTTCAAGGTTATTCACTTAATGTCTTTAGCTTAATGCCCTTATGCTTTTAATATTTTTCATATTTATCGTGCCATTCACTTACAATCAAAAACACGGTAGAAAAGTATTTGATTTGATGTGATTAAATTTTTTAAAATATAAATAAAATTTGATTAATTATATTACGTTATTATCTATTTTCTAATACAATACTTTTATTACATTTTATACTATGTATGAGCTTCATTGTATTGCGCACTTTTTATCTGTAATAAAAATAACTATACAATTGTTATATTATTTTAAATATATTTTTAAAATATAAAAACCAATAATTTATTTTGCATTAGTTAACTATTTTAAAATATTTATTTATATATTTATGGTTAATTCAAAATAATAAAAAATTTTAAATGATTACGTACGCCTTTTGGAACATCCTGATCACAAGCATTATTCTCTCCTTGTGCTTGTGCCTTCTTTCCATAATTTACTTCTCCTTCGTACCTTTCCTCTCTGCCATCTTCTCCCAATTGCCGCTCCCTGCCACTATCCTAAGGCTCTTCATCTTGCACAAGTGGAGCAATTTTGATAACCACCGAAGATCCTTCTCATTTCACCGCTAGGATTCTGTTGCTTTTCCTCTTCAACATCAAGGTTTTCCACACAAAATTTTGGAATGATAGAGGAACAATTGGTCTATTTTCTAAGTTAAGTTTTGTAACCCCCCATAAATTATCATGGGGGAACGTAACTCTTAGTAATTACTTTTGGGGACACCCTGGCATCCCGGAGAAAACCTTCTTGACGTTTAGACTTTTGACATGACATTTAGGCCCTGACTTGACGATTGAATGCCCGATCTCTTTCCTGACTTGACGATTGAATGCCCTAGTCGTCGCGCGTCTTTTGAATGCCCGATCTCTTTACCTGACCAAAGCGTTACACTGGGGGATTATTTATATGATGGAGGGGGACTCCCTCCATCATCCTGGCATCAGTCTCCATCAGGTAATCCCGGTAATCCCGGGTCCAGAGAGAACCTGAGAGAGAGAGATAGAGACAGAGAAAGATAGAGACAGAGAGAGAGTGCACGGGAGGCAGAGATCCGGCTGGTCGGATCTTGGTTCAGGCTCGGCGGCGTGCTCGCCGCCGCGCCGGGCCTGAGATTTGGCCGGCGACCCCGTCGGCACCGGGGTGGTGTCCGGCGGGGTGGTGGTGGAGAGAGAGAGGAGAGAGAGGGCCAATTGGCCCTCCTCTCGCGCGGTGGCAACCGGCTTCCGCCGGTTGGTTCGGGCCGGTGGCGTGCTCGCCGCCTCGCCGGGCCCAGCTTCGGCCTGTCGCCTCCACCGGCGCGGGCGTGCGTCCGGTGGAGGTCCGGCCGGCCAAGGTGGCCGGCCGTGCCGCCGGCACAAAGACGTGCCGCGCGGATGTGAGGGAGAAGACGAGAGAAAATTAAGGAGAGGGAGAGAGAGGGAGGCCGCGGCGGCGGGCGGCCGGCGGCCGGACCGGCCTCAATTTGGCCGGAATCATCGCCGGTGCGATGAATTCCATGCGGGAGCAGCGGAGAGAAAGAGAGAGAAGGAGAGAAATTGAGGTAGAAAGAGGGGAAATGGAGGCCGGCCGCGGCGGCGGCCGGCTCCGGCCCGGCCTCCGGTGGCCGGGCCAGATGGAATTAGGCCGGCGGCGGCCCTGGCCGCCAGCCGGATGCTGTCCTCTGTTTCGGGCGAAACAGAGGAGCTGGGAATGAAGGATTGAGTGGGCTGGCTGGGCTGCCATCCTTTGGGCCCTATTGGGCCATGCAGCGAGCAGTTTTGGGGCTAGTTTTTGGGCCCCGTAACGGGCCGGATTAGCAAGAAAATTATATGGCTAGAATTTGGGTGAATTCTAGTTTCATGGGTATTTTTACTTCCCCAATTGGGTTTGTATATAGGGAGATATTTGAGCCCGAAGTTGGGCCCGTGAACTAGTCTGGGTAGGGTCTTAAGGGTCATTTTATTAATTAGATTTCCGTGAATTAATTATGTACATTGATCCTGCAGGTGCCCAGACATCTGATTAGTTGGTTCATCATTGGGATTTGCGTAGGAGGTAAGTAAGACTATTATGCAATTTAATTGTTTAATTAATAAATTGAGTATATACAGTTTGTATGCATTTTAATAAATTAACTGAATTGTCTATGTAGCATGGAACTGTGGATTTCAAATGAACAATTATATGATTATAATAATTGGTAAGAAATGATTTATTGATGTATATGCCAGAATTGTGATTGCCTGTACGGCATGTTTATATTGAGGTGATTATATGCATTTCCTTGTAATGTGCAAAACACTGTAAGATATTGTGAGATACCGATGCATGATGCACATGAGATGAAAATGTTAAATAGATTTATATGTGTCGCCGCGGTTCTCCTTTACTATGGCCCCACACATTGTAGATGTGTTCTGTATGATTTTTATGGCCACACACTGGAGATGTATTCTGTTATGATATGGCCCCACATATTGTAGACATGTTCTGTATGATTTTACGGCCTCCCACACTGACGAGTGTGTTCTGGCCCACATGTCTTACAATGTGTTCTGTATGATTTTTATGGCCACATACATCGTAGAGTGTGTTCTGTTATGGTATGGCCTCACACATCGTACAATGTGTTCTGTGGATATTGATGGCCACGCATCTGGAGGATGTGCTCTGATTGAGGTATTGCAGGGCCGTGGGTCACATAGGAAATCTATAATTACATAAACAGTGAGTTTGCTAGAGTGCATATTCTGATGCTTGTCAAATGTTCCATTTATGTTAAGTTGACAAAATGCATATGTTGATAGCATGTTAAATATAATTCGAGTATGATATAATTGTATAATGGGCTTACTTATTGAGTGTAAACTCATTAAACCTTCACAATGTTTTTCAGAGACTTAGGGTTGATGATGGATATTCGAAGTTGATGAGCTTCTAATAAATAAAATGAGAACCATTGCATTGGTGTAATCCTATTATATTTGTGTGTAGGGCTTGTTGTAGCCCAACTTTATTAGCATGACTTGGATGTAGGGTTTGATACCCAAAACTTATTACTATCATTTGTATTATGGTTGGTTTCCATATTCATTGCCATTTGAATCGTATATCAAGATGTTTAAGACGCCTTGCGTGCCCGGCACGCGGCGGGTTGTCACCCTAGCTCAAAAATTTTGGGTCTGGGGCGTGACAGCTTTTATGGTATCAGAGCATAGGTTATGACCCTAGGGACACGAACATATTGACATGATACAGTTATAACCCTAGGGACACGAACATATTGACATGATACAGTTATGACCCTAGGGACACGGACATATTGACATGATAACACATATTTTGATGACATTATACTTAGGGAAACCTGACACTCTAGGCAAAATACTAGATGATATGGAGACAATTATGACTTTCAAGGAATTTCATGATTTATGCTTTGGAAGCTTGAAATTTAAAGTTTATCAAGATATTAATTGAATTACAAATTTGATAGGGATTAAGGATGAACCATCGCAAGCCAATGATATTATGTGGGCTCCCTGGCTGGTAGCCTTGACCAGTGGGGAGGCCTAGGGACTTCTAGAGGTTTTAGCTCCATCAAACTTGTTGGAGATGATTCGTAGCAATTTCAGACCTTTAAATAATATGAGAGATGAAATTTTAATTGGATATGCAATAAAAGATAGATGAATATGTGGAATAAATATAGTAGTGGAAAATTTCAATTGATGACTAATATGACTAGGATATCATCATTATGTTCATATTGTAATTGAGTTGATATGTGGATTTGGAGTTAGTAAATCTAAATTTGAATGTGGATGTATACAATGAATTTTTTTATTTGTAGAACTTACACTATTGATATTGTAAGTTAAGATTATGAGCTAATCTGCCGATTATAGAAATGATTAATATTGATGATATTTTGGGAATGAAATAGTTAACTACATATTTTTGATCAAGTACAATTGAGTACTTTCTGAATTTGAATCTGGATGATAAGTATAATAGTGAATTTTATTAAGAGAACTTTTATTATGGATATTGCATGTTCAAAACTGATTGTTAATTTGCTAGATGTGAGATGGTTGGTATTGATGCTAATGAAATAGTTGACTGCATATTATATCTTGATGAACCATTTAGGAAGATTATAAAATTTTAAATTCTGAGATAATTACTGTTTAAGTTTTTGAGAGCAGTAGACTCTATTAATCTTTAGAACTGATTTTGGCTATAATGACCAAATATTTTGATGGTAAAAAGTGAAAGATTTTAGTAAGAATGAGAATAAGATAAACTCCACTGATAAAGAATTTCATGGGAATTTTCATCTGTTAATAGATTTCTAAATCAAGATATCTATTCATTAACTTATTGTACCTTTCTTCGTAGTTCCTAAGGAGATATCTTTCTCCATGATGGATCAATTATCAATCACCCATAAGTGGCATAATTATTGTTAAGAAAATAAGAGGGAGATGATTTATTTTGATTATTATCAGTTATGGATTATGGTTAAGGATACATCTAATATCACTTTTAAGTCATAGAGAGATTACTATAATTTTCAATTATGTCTTTCGGATGATAAGTGCATTTTCTTGATTAACTTTATAAGTCTTGTATCCTTCTGAGCTAGATTAGTAAAGTCACTTTGAGATATTTGAAGGGTTTAAATTAGTTGGTCATGTTAGGGCATGAGACATTGCATAATCTATAGATGATTTTGATAATCATTGGTAACGAAATAATCGATTCAAGAATTTGAATCATTTAAATTGCATTATTTATTGAGGATATACTGACCTATTCAAGAGAAATTGATTGGTTGTAGTGGTATTACTGATGAATATGAAGGAGATAAAATAATTATACTGATGATTAATGATGACACTATTATTCAAGAAATTAAATTAGTTGATTATGATAATTATGAAAGATATCCTAAATGATTGGCTTAATGTTCATTGATGTTAGCTTGAAGTATTCAAGAGTGAAACCAAGTATGTTATGATGATTGAAATGAGTGTCGTAATGATTAGTGGCACATTCAACTATTTATGAGTTGAGAGAGCATTGGAAGAAAACTATCTTATATCTAAGTCACAAGAATTGAGAACTGTCTTATCGAGGAATTAAGAGTACCTGATGTTTTACTAACCTTAAGAATGGATAACATAATACATGTGATGGACTCTATGATATTTATGATGATTGTGTTGTGAGAAGTTAAGGTATTTAAAAAAAAAAAGGGATAGGAAAAAAAATACTTCTTAAGGAATTTAATTTTATTTGGTAGAAAGATTAAATTAATTTTGAAAATTGGACATGTCATTGGGGTACTTAGGAATGAAATAAAAGTTGCTAGTGAGTATCTATAATGGTACAAAATTTGTGGACATTTAAATTCGAGGATGAAATTTTAGCAGGATAAAATGTTAATATTCTTTTGGTTTAATGGTAAACTACGTAAATTGAGTTTGAACCCATTTGTCTCACTCCCCCAATTCGATGATGTCATCATAAGGCTTAGTGAATTAAGCTGAATTTCTGTCCAGCCTTCCACCCTCAAATAGATGGACAATCTGCATGAACCAATTAGATTTTGATGATATACTGCGAGCCTATGTGATGGATTTAGAAAGTGCTTGGTGTACTTCATACCCTTAGTGAAATTGCTTATTTTAATGATTACCAAGCCAATATTCAAATGGATTCATTCTGTTGTCTAATATAAGGTGTAGACTCCCTTCATATTGAAATGAATTGAGAGAGAGACAATTTTAGACTGAGCTGGTGTAGCAACTATGAAAAGTATCGTTAATTAAAGCAATAGAAAAGTTATGTTGATGTCAAAAAGAAAGATTTGAAATTCAGGTAGAAAATTATTTGGAAGTTTTACTAACTAATGACATAATGAGAATTGTGTTTAGAGGTGAATTGAGTCCTCAATTTATTGGGCCATTTGAGATTTTGATCAAAATAAAGGAGGTGGCTTATAACTTAGCACTACCTTCATTACTCTTTGGGGTATTCAATTTGTTTCATACCTTTATGACTGAGGAGATATATTTTAAACCCTGTATGTGTTAGAACTTGAACCAATTTAGCTTAAGAAAGAATTGACCTATGATGATCATCTTGTGCACATTGTGGACCGCAAGGATTAAGTTCTGAGATGGTGTAGTACTCCTTATGTCAAAGTTCTAAGGAGAAAATGAAAAAGAAACATCCACAATTATTTGTATCTTATTACAGATCAACAATGTATCGATGATGGTGACTTTTGAATGAATTTTAACTGATTATTAGATAGAAAATGTGGATTTGTATTCCATTGGATGTATATCAAATTTCGAGGATGAAATTTTTATAAGGGGGGAGAATGTAACCCCCCATAAATTATCATAGGGGAACGTAACTCTTAGTAATTACTTTTGGGGACACCTGGCATCCCGGGGAAAACCTTCTTGACGTTTAGACTTTTGACATGATATTTAGGCCCTGACTTGACGATTGAATGCCCGATCTCTTTCCCTGACTTGACGATTGAATGCCCTAGTCGTCGCGCATCTTTTGAATGCCCGATCTCTTTACCTGACCAAAGCGTTGCACTGGGGGATTATTTATATGATGGAGGGGGACTCCCTCCATCATCCTGGCATCAGTCTCCATCAGGTAATCCCGGGTCCAGAGAGAACCTGAGAGAGAGAGATAGAGAGATAGAGACAGAGAAAGATAGAGACAGAGAGAGAGTGCACGGAGGCAGAGATCCAGCTAGTCGGATCTTGGTTCAGGTCCAGCGGCGTGCTCGCCGCCGCGCCGGGCCTGAGATTTGGCCGGTGACCCCGCCGGCACCGGGGTGGTGTCTGGCGGGGTGGTGGTGGAGAGAGAGAGAGAGAGAGGGCCAATTGGCCCTCCTCTTGTGCGGTGCGGAAGCCGAACCAGCTTCCGCCGGTTGGTTCGGGCCCGGCGGCATGCTCGCCGCCTCGCCGGGCCCGAGCTTCGGCCTGTCGCCTCCACCGGCGCCGGGCGTGCGTCCGGTGGAGGTCCGGCCGGCCAAGGTGGCTGACGTGCCGCTGGCACAAAGACGTGCCGCGCGAATGTGAGGGAGAAGACGAGAGAAAATTAAGGAGAGGGAGAGAGAGGGGAGGCCGGCCGCGGCGGCGGCCGGCTCTGATCCGGCCAACGGCGGCCGGACCGACCCCAATTTGGCCGGAATCGTCGCCAGCGCGATGAATTCCACGCGGGAGCAGCGGAGAGAAAGAGAGAGAAGGAGAGAAATTGAGGTAGAAAGAGGGGAAATGGAGGCCGGCCGTGGCGGCGGCCGGCTCCGGTGGCCGGGCCGGACGAAATTAGGCCGGCGGCAGCCCTGGCCGCCGGCCAGATGCTGTCCTCTGTTTCGGGCGAAACAGAGGAGCTGGGAATGAAGGATTGAGTGGGCTGGCTGGGCTGCCATCCTTTGGGCCCTATTGGACCGTGCAGCGAGCAGTTTTGGGGCTAGTTTTTGGGCCCCGTAACGGGCCAGGATTAACAAGAAAATTATATGGCTAGAATCTGGGAGAATTCTAGTTTTATGGCGTATTTTTACTTCCCAATTGGGTGTGTATAGAGGGAGATATTGAGCCCGAAGTTGGGCCCGTAACTAGTCTGGGTAGGGTCTTAAGGGTCATTTTATTAATTAGATTTCCGTGAATTAATTATGTACATTGATCCTGTAGGTGCCCAGACATCTGATTAGTTGGTTCATCATTGGGATTTGCATAGGAGGTAAGTAAGACTATTATGCAATTTAATTATTTAATTAATAAATTGAGTATATACAGTTTGCATGCATTTTTATAAATTAACTGAATTATCTATGTAGCATGGAACTGTGGATTTCAAATGAAAATTATATGATTATAATGATTGGTAAGAAATGATTTATTGATGTATATGCCAGAATTATGATTGCCTGTACGGCATATTTATATTGAGGTGATTATATGCATTTCTTGTAATGTGCAAAACACTGTGAGATATTGTGAGATACAGATGCATGATGCACATGAGATGAAAATGTTAAATAGATTTATATGTGTCGCCGGGTTCTCCTTTACTATGGCCCCACACATTGTAGATGTGTTCTGTATGATTTTTATGGCCACACACACTGGAGATGTATCTGTTATGATATGGCCCCACATATTGTAGACATGTTCTGTATGATTTTTATGGCCTCCAACACTGACGAGTGTGTTCTGGCCCACATGTCTTACAATGTGTTCTGTATGATTTTTATGGCCACATACATCGTAGAGTGTGTTCTGTTATGGTATGGCCTCACACATCGTACAATGTTCTGTGGATATTGATGCCACGCATCTGGAGGATGTGCTCTAATTGAGGTATTGCAGGGCCGTGGGTCACATAGGAAATCTATAATTACATAAACAGTGAGTTTGCTAGAGTGCATATTCTGATGCTTGTCAAATGTTCCATTTATGTTAAGTTGACAAAATGCATATGTTGATAGCATGTTAAATATAATTCGAGTATGATATAATTGTATAATAGGCTTACTTATTGAGTGTAAACTCATTAACCTTCACAATGTTTTTCAGAGACTCAGGGTTGATGATGGATGTTCGAAGTTGATGGAGCTTCTAATAAATAAAATGAGAACCAGCGCATTGGTGTAATCCTATTATATTTGTGTGTAGGGCTTGTTGTAGCCCAACTTTATTAGCATGACTTGGATGTAGGGTTTGATACCCAAAACTTATTACTATCATTTGTATTATGGTTGGTTTCCATATTCATTGCCATTTGAATCGTATATCAAAATGTTTAAGACGCCTTGCGTGCCCGGCACGCGGCGGGTTGTCACCCTAGCTCAAAAATTTTGGGTCTGGGGCGTGACAGCTTTTATGGTATCAGAGCATAGGTTATGACCCTAGGGACACGAACATATTGACATGATACAGTTATGACCCTAGGGACACGAACATATTGACATGATACAGTTATGACCCTAGGGACACGGACATATTGACATGATAACACATATTTTGATGACATTATACTTAGGGAAACCTGACACTCTAGGCAAAATACTAGGATGATATGGAGACAATTATGACTTTCAAGGAATTTCATGATATTCTTTGGAAGCTTGAAATTTAAAGTTTATCAAGATATTAATTGAATTACAAATTTGATAGGGATTAAGGATGAACCATTGCAAGCCAATGATATTATGTGGGCTCCCTGGCTGGTAGCCTTGACCAGTGGGGAGGCCTAGGGACTTCTAGAGGTTTAGCTCCGTCAAACTTGTTGGAGATGATTCGTAGCAATTTAGACCTTTAAATAATATGAGAGATTAAATTTTAATTGGATATGCAATAAAAGATAGATGAATATGTGGAATAAATATAGTAGTGGAAAATTTCAATTGATGACTAATATGACTAAGATATCATCATTATGTTCATATTGCAATTGAGTTGATATGTGGATTTGGAGTTAGTAAATCTAAATTTGAATGTGGATGTATACAATGAATTTTTTTATTTGTAGAACTTACACTATTGATATTGTAAGTTAAGATTATGAGCTAATCTGCGATTATAGAAATGATTAATATTGATGATATTTTGGGAATGAAATAGTTAACTACATATTTTTGATCAGTACAATTGCGTACTTTTTGAATTTGAATCTGGATGGATAAGTATATATAGTGAATTTTATTAAGAGAACTTTTATTATGGATATTGCATGTTCAAAACTGATTGTTAATTTGCTAGATGTGGAGATGGTTGGTATTGATGCTAATGAAATAGTTGACTGCATATATCTTGATGAACCATTTAGAAAGATTATAAAATTTTAAATTCTGAGACAATTGCTGTTTAAGTTTTTGAGAGCAGTAGACTCTATTAATCTTTAGAACTGATTTTGGCTATAAATGACCAAATATTTTGATGGTAAAAAGTAAAAGATTTTAGCAAGAATGAGAATAAGATAAACTCCACTGATAAAGAACTTCATGGGAATTTTCATCTGTTAATAGATTTCTAAATCAAGATATCTATTCATTAACTTATTGTACCTTTCTTGTAGTTCCTAAGAGATATCTTTCTCCAGGATGGATCAATTTCTTCGTAGTTCCTAAGCCTTATGATGACATCATCGAATTGGGGGAGTGAGACAAATGGGTTCAAACTCAATTTACGTAGTTTACCATTAAACCAAAAAGAAATATTAACATTTTATCCTGCTAAAATTTCATCCTCGAATTTAAATGTCACAAATTTTGTACCATTATAGATACTCACTAGCAACTTTTATTTCATTCCTAAGTACCCCAATGACATGTCCAATTTTCAAAATTAATTTAATCTTTCTACCAAATAAAATTAAATTCCTTAAGAAGTATATTTTTTTTTTCCTGTCCCTTTTTTTTTAAATACCTTAACTTCTCACAACACAATCATCATAAATATCATAGAGTCCATCACATGTATTATGTTATCCATTCTTAAGGTTAGTAAAACATCAGGTACTCTTAATTCCTCGATAAGACAGTTCTCAATTCTTGTGACTTAGATATAAGATAGTTTTCTTTCAATGCTCTCTCAACTCATAAATAGTTGAATGTGCCACTAATCATTACGACACTCATTTCAATCATCATAACATACTTGGTTTCACTCTTGAATACTTCAAGCTAACATCAATGAACATTAAGCCAATCATTTAGGATATCTTTCATAATTATCATAATCAACTAATTTAATTTCTTTGAATAATAGTGTCATCATTAATCATCAGTATAATTATTTTATCTCCTTCATATTCATCAGTAATACCACTACAACCAATCAATTTCTCTTGAATAGGTCAGTATATCCTCAATAAATAATGCAATTTAAATGATTCAAATTCTTGAATCGATTATTTCGTTACCAATGATTATCAAAATCATCTATAGATTATGCAATGTCTCATGCC
>UESW01004656.1:558511-678468 GCA_900491605.1 Calamus simplicifolius
TCTCGGGCGACCTTTCGTCCGAATTTGTTCAGGATCTTTAAAGCACGAGTGTCGTCTCGTTAGAACTTGCAGAGATGAAATCTAGTTGAGCACGAACCTACGCTCTCGTCTGAAAGTCCGGTCGACAGGAGTCTACTGGAGTCTTCAAATATAAAAGTTTATCCAATGAGTTTTTCCCTGCCAACACCTCACGTCGACGTTCGCTTCTCTCTCTGAATTCGGCCAAGTCTGTAAGAAAAAAAGTGTTGATGTAATAAAGAAGTGAGAAAAAAGAGTTCTTACTTGCTGCGGCTGACATATCCGGTGTACAAAGTTTTTTTACACAGACTCCTGACTCCAGTATCAAGGTTTTCCAGTCCAGTAGCTGAAGTATTTTCAGCCTCTAAGCTGGAAGAAACATAGTTCTTCTTGCACAGATGACAGAAAACGTAAAATGGAGCGAAAGGGCATTTTCGTCCGCACGAAAATTTTAAAAAAAAGCGAACAGCATTAAATGTCCGTCACGTTCAGAACGTTACGTCAAAGCCCAGCCATGCCGCCTGTCAGGTCATCCACGTCGGATCCACGTGGACCAATAGGAAGACGCGGTGCAGCCCACGTCAGCGTTGCTGCACCGAGGCCGGTGTACAAAGTGTTTTCCATTAGACGTGTAAGCCGTAGATGGTTAATGGGCTTAATCTTGTCAGAGTATGGGCTGCAGATGATTGATGGGCCTGATCTTATCGAGGCTGAAGCTGATGCCAAAGGCTGAGGTTGACTTGGAAGGCCGCGCTGTCAGGTTAACTCACATGTGGCCTCATTAGCCGCATCATCTACCATATCATCTATGAGGTGAAGTTCTTCAAAGCGCAATTTTGTCACCCATCGTGTGCGTGCATTTTCCTACATGGATAGGGTCCGGGAAAAACGCCTTGGGTCTAATTCTTCCAAGCACGTAGGACCCAATCACTCGGTCGAAGCCTGAAACTATAGAAGGTAACATCAACTCGTCTTCCGGTGACGATATGATCGTGATTCAAATCGCCTCCACCGGGCCTTTACCAAAGAATCTAATATAAATTATATGGATCAATGTTTATTATTGTTATTATTCTGGGGTGGCTCTGCACCTCCACAGTATATTTTCGATTAAATTATTTATCCAGTCATGCAATTCTGCTGTCTGAACTGAAACAGAAGTAAAGCCTGAGCAGATGACGTGTCAATCAGCTATTCGCAGATTTTAATGGGCCGGTGCGGCATGTCATGACTGTCCTGACACGTCGGCACAAAAGAGCTGTTTGCTGTTTTTTAATCACAACTTTATGAGGCCCTCAAAATCAAAATATTGGTATCGGGCAAGCTCTTGCGCCGAGCGCCGTAGACGGCATTGGCCTTTGGCGTCTGTCGATTTCGTTCTTCCCAAAGATGCTACGCTTCTCACTCCACCGAGGTAGCGATCTCGCCTCCTCCCCGAAATCCTAACCCTAACCATAACGCTAATTCTTCTCACTGACTTGATCTTTCTTTCTCTCTACTGTGGTAGCCACCGGCTCCCGGCCATGGAGATCTCCGGCTGTCGCCCTCGGAATACACCGTCTCTCGACCTGGGCCGCAGCGTCTCCGAGCCACGGGGCCCCTCCTGTGAGTGTTTGATTCGGTTTTCCAGTGGATTTCTAGTGATTTCTTCCAGTCTTTATGCGCAAAAAGCTTCCCTTTTTCGGGGAAAAAGATGTAATTTGTTATCGAATGGCAGCCAAGAGTGCGGAATCTGATCGGAGGGAAATTCTTGGAATCCGAATCGGATGCTTCGATCGATGTCGTAAACCCAGTATGATCCGAAATCCTTCCATGCTTCGGCTGATAAACTGCTCGGTTGTTCCATTTATTGTATCGATCGATTGATTTCCGTTCACGATTGTAGGCTACACAAGAGGTGGTCTCTAGGGTTCCGCTAACCACCAACGAGGAATTCAAAGCTGCAGTAAGTGCAGCGAAGAGTGCTTTCCCTAAATGGAGGAACACACCCGTAACCGCGAGGCAGCGGATCATGTTCAAGCTCCAAGAACTCATCCGGAGGGACATGGTGAGGGTGTCGTAGATTTATATAACCGAGGGTTTAGTTGCGTTTTTATTGACTTCTAATGCTGTGTATTCGGGTGCAATGATTCTCAGGATAAGCTTGCCTTGAATATTACTACTGAACAGGGGAAGACGCTCAAGGATGCCCAGGGCGATGTCTTCCGTGGCTTAGGTCAGTTTAGAATTAATCTTCCTTGTTGATTTAATCTCGAAGCTGATATGACGCTTGAGCCGTTATATATGGTTAATCTAGATATGCATCAGCGTAGATTTTAGTCATGGAAGTCGTAGTTGGGGTTTGTTCATAGTATTAATTAGGATGGATTTGTCTATAACTGTTGCTTTTTTGCTCTTGTAGAGGTGGTGGAGCATGCTTGTGGAATGGCTACGTTTCAAATGGGTGAATTCGTTTCCAATGTTTCAAATGGTATTGATACATTTAGCATCAGGGAGCCTCTTGGCGTGTGTGCAGGAATATGCCCATTCAATTTTCCTGCAATGATTCCATTATGGGTATGCATGCATGGACCCTTTTCAAATACCTTTTTATTTCCTTTTTCCTTTTTTTTTTTTTTTCTTATGATGGGTTCCATGCATTGATATATGTTTTAATGATCAATCTGCAGCTGTGAGGTTTCTTTAGCAAGACACACCTTGATTGTTTATTACATATCTTGTTTAAGAAAGCTTTTTTTTTAAAAATAATTGGATATGCTTTATGAAAATAATTATTTGTTTTTATTGTATGCAGATGTTCCCTATTGCAGTTACGTGTGGCAACACCTTCATTCTAAAGCCATCAGAGAAAGATCCAGGTGGCTCATTGTATTCTGTTATTAATAGTCGCCTTGTGTATTAATGGAGCTATAGTGTTATGTATTACTAAAATTGAAGATAAATATAACACATTCTTATGTAGCTTTGCATGTAGACCTCTTACTAGTATCACATATGACCACCATAGAAACAACAACCAGAAAAATACACGTTATCTAAACTTAGACTTCACTTCCAAGTTCCAACTTTAGAGGCCTAGGGGTTCACTTTGAGGTGGAAAGGTTGGAGGGGCAGAGGGGCATGTGACTCCCATAGCTAGTGCAGACATATGTGCTAGGTGCCCTTCCAAATTGGTTCCTTTATCATGCCCTAGGACCCCCTTGTCAGGCTTCCAGGTTCAAACAAAGTGCCCCTCCTGCATTGGGAACAGTGAATCATAACTATATTAGGTTTTATTACAGCTGAAATATGTAAAGACTTTTATGATGCAATAAATTGTTATTTTGGTACTGCCATAAGATAAAGCCAAGCGCTTGTCGACTCATCTGAGAAACAATGTTCAAAGAATTAATATTTCATAGACAAATAACTTCCGTTGCACGGTGAATGTCTTTTAGAGTATACTCTTGCTGTGCAAGCCCTCTAGAAGGGTTTATTGTGAAATCTACAATGTTGTAAAAAAAAAAAGTAATTTAGGAGAAATTAATTTCTCAACATTTAGTTATTGATGAATTTCTTATTTTACATGCATGAGCTAAAAGCTTAAGAACCATTAAAAAGGTTCTTGAAAATCATATTCTCTTATATATATATATCAACAAGCATCATTATAGGTGGCATACACAAGCACCGCAAGATAGTTACCTTGAGCATGCTCTTGCATGCATGCCTTCCTTGCATCTCTATGTATAACTGAACTTGTGGGTTTAACATCAGACCTTTGAACCAACCAATAATAACATTTCTTCAAAATTTAAAGGTCGTGTTGCCATTAACTAAAAAATAATTGTATGCATTCTCAAAAAAAAAGTGTCATACTCTTGCTGTAATACTCTACTACTATAAGTGCAACACTTAGCTGTAATACTCTTGCAGAAGTGTCAGCTTCATGATTTGAAATATTTCTGTAAAATCTCTGCCTTTACACCAAGCAATTCTGTGATGCAAAAGACCCATTTATTTATTTATCTATCTTTGTTATGCACTTTTCTAAGCGCACACGCATTATCCCTCACATAAACCCATGCATATTTTGTAGTGGGATGGAATTCATAGGCTACTCACATGCCTAACACGCGCAACAGTGACCCCTCTACAAAGATTCTTGGCTCCACCCTTGACATCTCTCTCTCTCTCTCTCTCTCTCTCTCATTCGTAAAGAAACATGACCATAAATATCATGTCCTATATCCACTGAGACATCATTTGTCAATGTGAGTACTAGTACGATCTTCTCTTTAATCAAATTGCAGATCTACTGCCCACTTTTCCTGAAGAATCATGAATCATGCGAAAAGTTATTGTAGACTGGTGGAAGCCTATACAAATATGCAGTAATATATAGAAATTAATACAGAACTTTTTTGTAGGTTAGCTGTATTAAGTCATGGGCTAATTGAAAGAATACCTTTAGGGGATGTTTGGTAACCTAAATAGGATCACCACGGTGATCTTAGATCACTAGTGATTCTTATAGCGAGATGACCCAATCCTTGATGATCCAAGATCAACGTGTGTTAAATAATATATGCTAGTGATTAAAGATATTTGATGATTTAAGATCATTGTGTTTGGTATACTCTAAAATCTTAGATCACCAAATATGAAATATCAAAATTATCTCTTATTAATTAACTTTTCTTTACCTAAAAATAATTACCCCTAATGCATTTTGCAAGTACCATGATAATTTATCATTTATTCATATTATTTATTATTATAATGTATAATTGAATCATAATATTATTTTTATAATATTATGCTATGATATAACATTATAATAGTATGTTATATTATAATTAAATTATATATTATAATATTATAATAATTATATTAGATTATAATACCATGTTATATTATAATTTTATAATTTGAATTATGTTATATTTTATAATATTATAATAATTATAATTATAATATATATTATAATTATTATAATATAATCATGTTATTATAAGAGGTAGACTTAACTATATTCAAATGTAGCCAAGTGTAGGATTCGGTTATCTTTCCACTCTTGAATCCACAGATTCTGAAGTCACCCCACTTTTTTCACTTATTCCATCTTTGGGATCTGTGAATTGGATGGATTCAAGGATGAAAAAAGTGATCAAATCTCGGCTTGGCTCCATTTGAATGTAGCCATGTCTACCTCTTACCCTAATATAATAATATTATATGTATTATTATAATATAATTTTATAATATTAACTATATTGAATTAATATGAAAATAGCATCAAGCATTTCTTTTATGTGGATGAGAGGCATTTTGGTTCTTAAATCTTAAATCAAGATTACTGTTTCGGGATGAACTCAGATATCCAATTGCATGGATGAGTATGGGATCACTGGGATTGGTGTTGATTCTAAATGTGGGAGTGATTTAGGATTGCCGCCATGTAGGAATAGGATCATTGAGCTGCAATGAAACATGATGATCCTATCACCTCTATCTAGTTCACTAATGATCTTGATGGATTACCCTAAACCAAATGTCCCCTAGAATGCGTGTGACATGCTGTTATGTTGAAATCTGAAAAATCAAATTGCTGACTTTTGCTGGAGTATCTTCTGATGCTTATTTTTATCATGAATATTCATTTTCTTCACCAATCATATGAAGATAATCTCAATCTACTACCCTCCACTTACATTTTTAATGGAAGCAGACAGTAGGCTTTTTATTTGGAAGTTGTCGTTGCTGAATTTTTAATTTAATTTGTTGACCTATGCTGCATATACTCCTTAAAATATACCCCCATCTGTTCTATGAGCTGATTGGTTGCAGCAGGTGTCAAACATTTCCTATTGAATCCTGAAAGTTCCAGTGGCTCCTACCAAAAAAGAAAAGTTTCCAGTTGATATGACAGAAGCTACTCATAATAAGATATCTCATGTTCAAAGTCAATGGCAAGTGAGATGCTAATTTAAGTTAGGCTTTTTGTTCATATTTAACATCCATTGGCTGAAAATAGGTGGAACTAAATCTAGAATTTGTGAATTTAATAGTAGTTCACACTTCACAGTTTAAAGTTCATCTTCTATAGTTTTATGCCTTAACTTTAAAACTAATATCATGGACGTTGTAAGTTTTGTTGTTGTTATTGACATGTCAAAGCAAAATGAAGTTGAGTATGTTTCTTGATTTGGAAGTCATAAGGGGTTATCCATGCATCTTTGGAATTGTCATAATGGTTGGTAAACTATTTGCATAAACTGTATGTGAAGAATAGATTTAAAAAAAATAAAGAATGAAAACTGACCTGATATACACAAAACAAAAGAGCACAGAAACTGATGAACAAGGTTAATTATTGTGTTATTTTTCTTTCAGGGGCTGCTATGATGCTTTCAGAGCTAGCAATGGAGGCTGGTTTACCTGATGGAGTCTTAAACATTGTTCATGGTACCAATGTAAGATTGCTTTTGTAGCTTCCATATTTTGCACTGGAATAGAGTTTTAGGCTTTAAAATATGTCATTCAAATGTTGCCATTCTATTACGGCATTCGTCTACTTTCAAAAATGTGCTCATCAGGCCCTGGAGAGGAGGGAAGTACCATTTCTGCAGGGTTGCATGTGAATTCCCTTATCTTAGAGTCATGCTAACATTCATTATGTGTCCCTTTCATGTTAAACACATACAATTAATTAACAGGGAATATGATGTTTATCCATTGTTCAGCATGTACTTTGAATGGTATATTTTTCAACCCTTGTATATCAACTAAACCTTATGCAGATGATACAATTACCGTTGAGATTTTGATAGGCATTCCTTTCCTAAGACATTTATATATTTACTACAGAGTTAATTTGTTATTTATCCATCTTTAGTTAATTGTTTAACTTCTGACATGTCTTAAATCTGAACAGGATGTAGTTAATAATATCTGCGATGATGAAGACATTAAGGCTATATCATTTGTTGGTTCAAACACAGTAAGTTAACCTTTCTAGACATTTTATTTAATGATACGAGACATTTTAGGGTGTAAATGTTTTTTACGTGATTTAATATAGAAATTTGTCGGCAAAAATTTATTATTGTTTAGATGGTCATTATTGATGTAATTGTAAGTGGATTAAAGGGCATGATGTTTGACCTCCCAGGTTTGTAATCCTTATCATACTTACTTTTGACTTTATTCCAGGCTGGGATGCATATATATTCTAGAGCTGCTGCTAAGGGAAAACGTGTTCAGGTAAACTGGTTTCTGTATCTGAAAAAAAGTGTTATCTTTTTTTTTTTTTTTTTTTTTTTCTGGTTGAACATTTTTGGATGGTTTTTTCCCTCTTCCTTGGATGAGTTCTTGTCACATATATTACATATCAGATTTATGTGCTATTGACCAGTTGCCTTTCTTCAGTCAAACATGGGTGCAAAAAACCATGCGATCGTCATGCCTGATGCAAATGCAGATGCTGCTTTAGATTGCTTGGTTGCTGCTGGTTTTGGTGCTGCAGGGCAGAGGTGCATGGCACTCAGCACTGCTGTTTTGTTGGAGGTTCAAAATCATGGTAAAATCTATTTAATTAAAAGTTTTTTGGCATGATTATGCTGCACCTTCTGTATTTAGCTATTGAACATCGCAATAAAAGTCTATATATGTCCTAAGTTTGAGGCTTATATAGTTTGATTGATTGCTTGTAGATGTCACTTCTTACTGGCTTTAAAATTTCCAGGGAGGATGAACTTCTTAAACGTGCCCAAGCACTGAAAGTAAATGCAGGAATTGAGCCTGGGACAGACCTTGGTCCAGTGATCAGTAGACAGGTGTGGTTTCTCAGACTATTGACCTTGTTATGCATGTATAGGTAACTATTCACAAGTTGCCATGTAGTTAGTCTGTTTATCAACTTTGTGATCAAGCAACTGACAGTAAGCCACTCATTTTGTATTGAGTCATATGTATCTTTATGCATGGGCTAGACAAAAGAATTGCATAGTATTTTCTATGAATTGGTGAAATTGTACAACTCTTTTCATTTGCCTCAGCCATGGAATAATTTCAATCACAGATTGCAAGTTGAAGCCAAACCTTCTGCTTCAACAAATTTGATGGTTATGCTACGATGTTTGTATTATATCTTGAGAAAAATTCCTTGTTATCACAATTGCATAATATAAATGCTAATTTCTGTATAAAAATATTTGCTAAAGCCATTGACCTATTTACAGATTCATGCTGATTGTGTCATTGACTGCAAAATATTTGGTTAGAGATATCTTACTCAGGTGGGTGTTGCTCATTGTAATTGCGACATTGTCTTGAGAGCAAAAAAAAAAAAAAAAAAAAAAAAAAAAAAAGGGCTATAACATCAGTTAAGACTGATAATATGGATGTGTTATAAAACTGACAATGAAGGCTAACATGATAAAATGGCACCATGAAGATAGATGATAGGAGTATGATGCGCTGTGCTCTCAAAGAACAGATAAGCAGGAACTGAAGAAGGGTGGCTTGGCTTTGTGTTTAGAGACTTGGAAAGAGCAGAAGAGCTAAGATAAAAAGGATCTAGAGAGATTGGGATATTGTTGTGATAAGGCTTGTTATTATGGTTATGCTTTTATTAATGTTATGCTCAAATCATATTCTTCTAGCCATCAATTTTTTTGCTGATTTTTTGGTCTGTAACTTGGATGATGTGTTCTATTTTGCACAAGCAGACTATTATTGTGGACTTTGTTTCTTTGGATTGTTCTCTGAGTGATTCTTGATGATGTGCTAGTAGTTTGCTACTCTGATGATTCTACCTATACCTATATCTTCTTATGGACCTTGTGTTTCTTTTGACGATTTTGTTCTTGTTTCCTTTGACTTGCTTCTGTTCAACAGGCAAAGGATCGCATTTGCAGATTGATCCAAAGTGGCATTGATAGTGGGGCTAGAGTTGTGATCGATGGAAGGGATGTTGTGGTAACCATATTGACCAAACATGCTGATCTTTTCAACATTTAAGTTTGTTGTCGGTTGCTATTCAACTTATTACATTGATGATGCATGCATTTTTATTGATGCTGTGACTGTTGAGGGTTTAAGGATAGAAATTTAGGAATCACATTGGCATTGAGATATTGAAATATTACATCACAAAAAATGTCACAGGAAATATCATTTAACTGTTGGGTGATATTTTTAACCTTAAGAAGGATCATGAGGTAATTCTAGGATTTGCTTAGAGGTTGGCTCTTTTCTTTCTATTCCCATTGTCAATATCTTGTAGAACTATCAATAAACTGAATGTAATAAAAAAGAGGACTTGTTTTCCTCTTGGAGGTAAATCATATAGGACTTTACCATTTAAAAAAGCGAGCCAGCAAGGAATACGTGGATTTATAATGTGTAACTAGATCTGCTGTTTCTATATAATTTCAAAAATTAAGTATTTTTCCTTTCTTGCATTTTGCAATACAATCAGTGCATTATTCTTCAACCAAGCAGTTTGTATTTTAGCTTTTTTTTAGATAAACGATTAACAAACCAGTGATTGCTGCTGGTGTGGTAGCATTGCATCTACATATTTGTGGAACTAAAAATGGAGTCAGCAATTTGCTTCCATATATACAATATCAACATTAGTCTTTTTGGTGTATAGGTTCCTGGTTATGAGGATGGGAACTTTGTTGGTCCTACAATCCTGGCTGATGTTGCAAATCATATGGAGTGTTATAAGGTATATGGTTTTCACCTTCATCATTCTCTAGTTTTCTGATAATGAATATGCAGCAGACTCTGGGTTCAGAAGATTGTGTTGGCACTCAAGTAGTTGGCCCCCATATTATTCCAATTACAGTTTGTCATCATCGCATTGCTAATAATCACTGAGTAATATTTGATACTGTTGTTTCTGGAAATTGACAGGAGGAAATTTTTGGTCCAGTTCTTCTTTTGATGCAGGTATGGCTAACCTTGTGAGATTTCAACGTTTTTCCATGTTTGTCATTACTAATTTTTATCCGTCAACAGGCTGACAGTCTGCAAGAGGCTATCCATACAGTTAATAGCAACAAGTAATCTTCCCCTCACTGATGTTTTGACTCATGATTTATGTTGGTTTTTATTAACAAATCCATGCAACCTTGCTAATTCAGGTATGGAAATGGAGCATCGATATTTACCACGTCAGGTGTAGCTGCAAGAAAATTTCAGAATGAGATTGAGGCTGGCCAGGTAAGCTGTGCTGGGCAAACATTTGACTGCCATTGTGGAGTAAACTAAAGCAAACCTCAAGTCGGAAACTGGTAACATATGCTAAATATTCACGTAATAGTTACAGGCAGGGAAAATATAGTGTTGCATAATTATGCTGAAAGAAATCCTTTTCTTAAACACACCCATGTGGATTGCTTTAACGTTGTGAAACCTATTACCGTACACGCCCCTAAAGTATGTTGTAAGTGCTTGTCTTTGTTTGTTACTATGAAAGAAGTTGATGTTTAGCGTTTGCAAATTCTTACATGAGGAATTGTGTATGTGAAGGTTGGCATTAATGTGCCGATTCCAGTGCCGCTGCCATTCTTCTCCTTTACGGGATCCAAGGCTTCATTTGCTGGAGATCTAAATTTTTACGGTATGACCCATTTCCTGAAACACTTAATTTTTTTTCAGAAGTAGATTGAGACATCTAACATCTTTGACAAGTGCATACTTGCATCTATGATCCATCCAATCGACAGGCAAGGCAGGCGTGCAGTTCTACACTCAGATCAAAACGCTGACTCAGCACTGGAAGGATTCACCAAGCCAGGGTGTGTCGCTGGCAATGCCCACTTCACGCGGAGAAGTAAAAGGATAGGTTGTATCTTATAAACCGTCACTGCGACACAGAATGCAACTTTAATCGACGTGCAAGATGTATTTATATGTGTGTGTGTGTATGGAAGTATTTTCTTGGTGCAGTTTCTTTCTTATCGCACTCCCGAAGGAAAGATGGCCATATACTCTCAAGGTTTAACATCGCATGAAAGATCTACCACACCATCGCTATGATATAAAACCAAAAATACAATGAGATTATATACATATATATATATATATATATATATATATAATATAATCTCAACACGGAATAAAAGTTCTCAAAAAACAACGTCAAATTTATGCTAAAATACTCGTGAATAATCGCAGCCAACAATCTTCATTAACAAATTCCATTGGTTAATTGGCAAAATAAAAGTATCATAACTGAAAATATTGCTGCTCTATCTCTCTCACCTAATCTGTATCTTATAGTATAATCTTTATTTTCTTAAAAAATTGCAGATAGAATGAGCATGTAATCCAATAAAATTGTAGGAATTTCTACAATAAAGATATAGATATTATACAATATTTAAACCTGAAAGCAAAAGTAACATGAAAATGATGCTATAAAAATATCAAATTATGCTGCATCATATACTATAAATTTATGCTAAATCAAATGGTAACATTTTAAAATCTTGTCTTATTTTATTTTGATGTCATAGAAAACTATATTATTGGATGCAAGCATCGTAGAAGCATGTCAGGTATACAGCCATACGGCATCCATCATCAATATGTTTCATTAATATGCTTTATAATATGTATTGGAGCAACAGCCTTATGAGTGAGTACATTGGCATCAGTTTTATCAGGGCATTGGTGTACTCAAAACATATACCATCAGTATCTCGTGTATATAAATATCAATTGGTTCGATAACAATTGGAGTAAAAGTTGTCACGTCCTGACCTGGATTGGGGTATTACAAAAACCCTTTGAAAAAAAAAAGGGGTCAAAATCAGCCTCCACCTGGTTCCATTCTCCCAATGATCTTATGACAAGTTGGAAGCAACGCTTGCCCACTCACATCCAAACTCTTTCAAAAGGGCTCAAAATGAGAGGTGGCCAAATTTTGGGCCAAACTACGTACTAGAAGCTACGCTTGATGTTTATACCCAACCTTGGCTTTACCTAGCCATCAGGTCTATTTTTTTTATTTTTATCAAGTTTAAACCTAATCTAAACAAACCAAACCCAGGCGTGCCACTGGGCCCATCTTGCCCTCATCAATTTCAAATAAATTCATTATTATAATAAATAATCGAAATAAAAAATATAGATAATTTCGGGAGGGTTGGACAGGGCCAATTTTTTTAAATTACTTTTCCCAACGTTGTCTGATTTTTGATTGGGCCTAACTTTTTGTTCAGATCCATCATGCAAGCCTATATTTAGCGTCCAAATCCATAAAATTTCAGGCCGGATGGGCTGCACTGCCCATGATCAGTTCTACTTGTAACCCATCCAGTATTTTCTACAAAAAAGTCTTTGCATACCGTCTCGATGCAACATGACTGCACCGAGTACAGTGATTCACTCACACGTGAGCCCGCATCAAAGGATTTGTTCGTAGGTTTTGCATCGCTGATGTACGAACCTGTGCATGACGAATCACCACACTTGGTGCAGACCATGCTGCATTAGAGCGGTGTACAAAAACTTTTCCTTTTCTATATCTCCTTTCCATTTTTCTTTTTCGTTTTCCCTTTGCAGAGAGAAATCTCCATTGCTTAATTTTAAAGCCACTACTTAACATTCTTCTCTCTTTTACATATCAATAAACGGATATATGTATAACGATAAATACAAAGAGTGAATTGTCATATGAAACAGCTAGAATCAGTCTATGCTCCGCACTAATTTTTATACATGCGTGTAATGTATGAAAGAATAAAATTATTTTTGATGTGCATAATTACATGTGCATATGATCAATCACTGTGCACAATCTACATGGTGCACAGTACACAAAGACCTGTCTATTTACTTTTGATAGAATACTTTAATTGTTGGTTGGAACTCCTACGATTCCCCAAATGCCCGACATCTCTCCGCCTGAATGCAGTATATTAGCTGTATTCTGGGACTTCATCAATTAAATATCATAGCCATGGGATCCAGGATTCTCAGAAATGGCCAATCTGGGACTCCATGATTCAAGGCAATTGCTTCCAAGGTGATAAAATGGTACTGACTACAGCTCATTGTATAGATTTTTTTTTAAATTAATGGGATGAAGTTGCTGGAGATCAATTTGGTCCTAACTAGCTGCCATCATTTCAAAGTCCCCAGTTCTGTGGGTTAGGAGTTTTTTTTTTTTTTTTGGGCTTGCCTTTGTCGCCCTGTGGATATTATCCCCGCAAGTGTGGTGTCATGTTTCTCATTTTTAACTTATTAAGTCGCTAATTTCTGTACATTTGAAGGGATAAAGGTGCTAATATATTTTTTTAATATACGGATGAGTTGATGTTTTTTTTTTTTTTTAATAACAAAAATTGCAGCAAGGGAACTCTCAATTTTATTAATGAAAGATATTTATAAGGTTAAGAGAATGTACAGAATTAGAAGATAAAAAAGATGGAAAAAAAAAAAGATTTAAAGTGTTATGGGCAAAGAATGCTCTTCCATTAGTAATACATTCACATGATTCAAAAGAAGACAAAATTTTCGTTGAGATTGCTGTGGCTGAAGAAGGCTTATCTGAGTTTTCTTCTTTCCAAATGTGCTACCAGAAGAATAAAGTAAGCTGATTCCAAGCCAATCTTTATATTTCAGAGATATAATTTTTCCTCGAGAAACTCCATATATGGTGGAGGCTTCAAAATTTGGTATCAAGTTGGTACTTGAGAAGAGAGATGATCATACGAAAGCTATGGAAGGAGGGTAAGGAAGAGAAGATGAGATATCATCTTGTGTGGCGCATCACACGATGGGCAACAAAAAATGATCATCTAGCCTTCCTTACTTTTTTTGTCCTTCCATGATTCCATCTATAGCCTATCTGGTAGGGCCAATCCAATCAAGTTTTTAATTTTATCAAGAAGAGGACCAATCCAATAAAGATTTTAATTTTATCAAGAGCTGCCTTCCTTATCAGACAATGGTATTGCCATAATGCATTCCTCTTGTTAAAAAATTATAAAAAAAATTAATTATGTTATCTCAAACTAAGTTTTAGAATATTTGCGTAAGCTAGACAAGGATAAAATCACATATCTTAATATTTACGAAAGCTAGATAAGGATCAAATTGCACATCTTAATTTTTTTTTAAATTATTTAATGATCTATATTCATATTAATTTAATAATAAAATAAAAGAAGATTAAAAATTAACCTTCCTACGATAAGTTAAATATCTTGAATTCCATCAACACTATCTTGGAATCATTAAATCCTTTCAATTATCGCATATCTTTCCCAACGTTCTCTAGAAACACGAATGAGTGACTTGGCTTGAGATCATACAACTAAATTTTTGAGTCATTTTATTCTCAGCACATGAGACAAAGTAAAGATAAAGGAGAAAACTCTCTATGGGTGATGATGAATCTTTTATCCATAGAGAAGGATAAGTATCATTTTTTTAGATGATAAAAAAAGAGTTACGTTATTTTTTCTCTAAATCTTTTATTATATAGAGAAGAGTAACTATCACTCCTTTTTTTAATTAATTAATTAAAATTAAAATAATTTCAACTTTTGGAAGTTAATTTAACGTGGGGTGATATGGGAGAATCTCACGCACAATCCCATATATCTCTTCATAATTTTATTATTGGTTTCTTTTGATATCTTTCCTTCAAACTAAAATAATTTTCACATGAACCCTCCATGTGGAATATGCCTATGACGTATTTTCTACACACTGTATAATTTCTAATTTAAAATAATTTAAATTTATTTAAATAATCCTATTATTTAAAATAAAAATTAATCTAATTAATTTCTGTGTGAAAATTAATTTAGAATTCTTAATTTTAAATTAATAATTTAACCCAATATATCATATAGTTCACATAATTTAATGGAGTCGTTGAGAGGAACTATGAACATTATAATTTTATGCTCCAATCATTTTGATATTTAATCAACATCTTAATTAAAATATCAAAATTATTAATTCTAAATTACTTCATTAAAAATTTAAAATTACACTCTTAAAATTATAAAATTAATTATATTCAAAAGAATTTGAATTGTCCATTGATATAGTCACTACATATAAATCAATCTTTCATAAATGGTTCATAATTAAAGCTAGGTATTTTTTGTTAACCTCTTTAATTATAGCATTGATTCTCTAATGAATAATACATATATGATCTAATCATAAATTAAATGCTCTTATTATTTAAGCCCAGAATCAATACTTATGGGAACGTCTATCTCTTTTTTTTTTTTATGAAGGAATGAATTTCATCTTATATATTAATATTCCTAGCTATTTATGTTATTATATTTTTAATATATCATGAATTTGATATTATATTTATGTGTCATTACTAGATATATCAAAATACATAATACAATAAATAGTAGTTAATTAATTATTCAGAATTAAGATCGATTTATATATGGCCATCATTGACTAATTTTGAATACTCTATTTTAACAACAAAATTTATTAGAGATTCATAATTAATCGTGTTTCATTCCTATATAATCAAATTATATAAAGTGCTTGGCATTATCAACAATCCGGATAAGATCGTTTCATTTAGAATGTAATGAATTGCACTAGTAATTTTAAATTAAAGATCCCAACTTTAATTTATAATTACGAACAAATTTAAATCATTTTACTTTAAATATTATCCTTTCTATATAACACTTATTTACAATATTTAAAGTTATAATTAAAAAATTAATTTTTTTTGATATTTATAAAGCATCAAAATATGCATGCAAAAATGATATTAAATTTTTTAAATTAATTAGCAAAATATTATATTTTATTTATTTATAGGCACATATCCCAACATTAACATGATAGGAATTTGATAAAAAAAGGTTTTCAAATTGAGAGGTCAATTCCATTTTGAAAGTTGAATAATAGGTAGGATTTCTCGAGGTCACTTAGTTGTGAGCGTCGAAAAGTTTGTGAGTGTCGAAATCTTTTGCTTCAAAAGGAAGAAGCTGGGGTGTTAGGTTTTGTGCAGCAGTATGAAGTGTCATTGATCTCAGAGTGCTTGTATGAAGTGTAGCTCCAAAAGCCACTAAAATTTTAATTTACTCCTTTCTAGCATGAAGAAAATAGAGGTGATAGCTTTCTAGTTTTGGTACCATATCTCCTTTTTAGAGTAGTATGTCTGGTTTATTAGATTTTTCCAAGAGCCTGAAGAAACAAGAGATATTAATTTTCCAACCTATTTTGCCAGAGAGTTTTCTTGAAGGATGCCAAATCTTTTATGCCTATGTTCCCTTCCTTCTTCTCTTTGCAAACCACCTCTTAATTAATTAAACAATTAAAGCCACTAACATAAACTTTTCCATCCTAAAGAAAGATTCTTCTGAACTTGTCAATTTTTGAACGGATATATTTTAAAATTTTGAAAATAGAACAAAGCAGGAGAGCAGGATAAGAGAAATACATTGATGAGGACAAACCTTCTACCAATGGATAGAATTTTGTTTTTTTTGGGTATACCAAGTTGGGAGTGAATTATTTCTTGTAACAGCAGCCAACAGTATTTGGGAACGAGTTGGTGTTCTTTCCTTTGTAATTCTGTTACTAATGGAAGACAAATGCAACTGATCATAGAGGTAGAGATCGAGCTGACTGTGAATCTTAAGGCTTGTCGAGAGTTCTTTATTTTTTTGGCCCATGGAGTCAGAGGGTTCAACCTAGCTAAGAAGAAAAGTGGAGGATTTACTTCAGTAGCAGAAAGTTTCACAGCATGAGACATGTTACCCGGACATAGATTCAAGCATAGTTGTCAGAATCGAACTGAATCGATCGGTTGGACCGGGTCCAGAGGTTAAGTCGGTCCAATTCTAACATAAAATTGAATGTGTAAGTGATCTAGAATAATCTGATCAATTCATCTGATTCATCTGTAAATTAATTAACTCAGCTCCAATCAGATGAAATCATGAATTTTATTATTATGTTAACCTTAAGGTAGTGTTTGAAATAGGGAATAAGAGGGATATCCCTTGGATATCCCTTCTTATTTCCAAAAGCCATAACTATAAGGGATAACTGGGAACAAAGTTAACCAAAGAGATAATTTATGGTTAACCATGGTGAACCATGGGTTATCCCCTCAATTTATTTTCTACAAAATGCAAGAATAGCTGGTTATCCTTCAAATAAGAGTAAAAAAAAGTTATCCTATGGATTTACCTTTTTGCATTTGATATGATCAATGGGATAGCCAAGGGATAAATCTATCCCGTACACTTATCCACGATAATATTTTTTTTATCAAACTACTTAAATTTTTTTATTAAAAATTAATTTTTATTAATATAAATATATTTTTATATTAAAATAATTGATTGATAATTCAATCGTTGATCAATGATCATTTGAGCTCATGATCGAGTCGATGTTCGGCTAGTTTGACAACTACAATTCAAGTATAAAATCTTAACCTATCTGGAATACCGAGCCATTGGTGAGCGTAAGTGTCAACTAACACGGGCATCAAAACAGGACAGTGCTCCCACGTAAGACTGTAGTGGTGGCTGATCCACCATTGATGGTAGAGCCTTCCAGGCGGCCAGCAGGGGTGATGGAAACTTTTAAACTTATTGCAGCCAAGAAGATAGCTGGGGTTGCTTAAAACGTGCTCTCTTAATGTGGTTGGTGGAAGAACCAAGGGTGCGTGACTTTTTTGGCTGTTTGATTGCATAACGTGGAGAAAGCAACGCAAAATTGATAAGAGAAAGTGAGATGTGTTGAAAATTAAATCTAAATTTTTGATAAAAATTATCATTATAAAGTTTAAAAATTATTCATGTTCAATCATTAAGAATCTATAAATGATAAACAATAAATAAAGCATACATGAATTCATATTACTTGATTACTTTTTTAGATTGGTGTGGTTGGCCTTTCATATCAACACATTTCTTCTATATCAACACGTATTCTTAGAGATTCCTTTAGAATTTTCTCTAAGATTTTTTTTTTTTTTTTTTTTCTGATGATGAGATTTAGAGAAGAAGGAAGAAATTATACGTAGAGATCATAACCGCTATATATATATATATATATATATATATAACTTTATCACTATCTTTTATTATTTCTATTTTAGTTCATCATAAAAATAAAAATAACTCTTTAGGCCTATACACATCAAAGGCCCACATCCTATCAGATACATTAAAGTCTAAATTACTGGATTCTTAGCAAATCACTTTTAATTAAACTTAATCTTATTTAACAATCTATAATATATAATTATTATATATAAAATTTAATATTAAATTAATGATCCAACAACATGGACTATAAAGACAGCACTTTGAGGACCAGAAAAAACCAATCCGAGGCACATCATGATTTCTGTTCTCAAATAGTTTGCTTTACAAGGAGTTTTTCTCCATTGGGCCATCTTTTCCATCCCACACCCACCGTTCTGCTTCTTCCGCGGGCTCCACCACCATCTTAGATTGTTTTACACCGTAGAAAAGAATATATATATATATATATATATATAAAACTTAAAACATCTAATATCAATTAATTTTTACTTAAATTTTTAAAATTATATAATTTTAATTTATTAATAAATTAATTAAATTAATAAATAAATTGAAAATATAATAAATTGGATCAGAGTATATTTGAACATACAGAAATTGATGAATAAAAAAAAAATCCATAAAACTGTCTTTATAGCACTAACATTTTTATTTAAAATATCTAAATATCGATAAAAAAATTAAATACTTATAACTTAAATTTATTTACTATTAATTAAGTTTTACTTTAATTCTTGAATTATATAATTTTAATTTATTAACAAGTTAATTAATTTGTTTAAAATTTGGAAACGTTAAATAGACTAACATATATTGGGTTGTTTCAGAGAAACTTAAGAATCTCTTCCAAGTTCCAACCCAAAACTTCATGCATTGCTTTAAAAAGAAGAAAAAGAAATTCCTGACATGACTGCCTTGTCTCAAATCACACTCATGCTTTTATGGCCTTCAGGAGCGCTCGCATGATCACGCGAAGACTTACGTGCGCGCACTCGCGCATGCGCATGATATTAAGATGAAAACAATGGAGCTTCTATTTACACGTAAAAATTATCCTTCATATCCTCCCTTAACTAAAAAAAAAAAAAATTTCGGTTTACAGTCTAAAAATAAATTATTTTATCCTTTTTCAATTACTCTTCGCATCCATCCAAAAAAAAAACCCTCCCATCCCTTTCCTTTTCCCAACCTTGCGGCTAAACAAAATCCTCTTCTCAATCAATTTTAACTTTTAATCCTCTTATTTGAAAAGATTTTAACCTTTAATTGAACAATGAACAAGCAACTAGCGATTTAGAAAGGTTCTACGGACGTAAAAGTTTGTTTTTGAATATGTTTCGATTTTTTTTTCCGATTCGTATCTTATTCGACCACACAGGGCCAAACAAGTCAGTATTATTTATTCTACCAGAGCCGAATAAAGGCCCTCTGATCGATCATGATGGGCCGAATAGGGCCGAACAGAGGCTCTCTTTTCGACCATGATGTGTAAATATTCTATATGGATCAAATGTCAATTTAAAACGATTTTTTTGTATATGTAGGGCAATGTTTCAATCGAATGCAGCATAATTGGCTCTGAATGTGTGATGGATTACACGAATGAAATTATAACTTACGAAATTTGATAATTTTAATTGTAATTATTTTATTAGTTGACCAAGCAATATGTAAAATTATCTACTCACATTAAACTATTTAATGTGTAGATATTCAAGAGTAGAGAAGACTTGTGTAATTGGTGTCGGGAAGCAGGAGGAGGAATGAATTTGTTGGTGTAATTAAAACTTCTGATTCGGGTAGCAATGTTAAAAAACCAAGAATTGTATTTGGTTGCGAGAGAAGGGGTACCTACAGAAGTAAAAGCATGAAGAAAAAGAGATTAAAGATCAGGGCCAGTGGCACTAAGAAGTCTGGATGCCCTTTTGCATTAAGAGAAAAGAAATTGAACACTGTAGATGATTGGATGTTAATGGTCGTTTGTGGTGTGCACAATCATTCAGCTGCGAAACATCTCGAGGGGCACTCATATGCTGGATGATTATCTAAGCAGGAGACTTCATTGTTAGTGGATATGTCAAAGAGTTTTGTTCGGCCAAAGGATATATTATCCATATTGAAGCAAAGGGATGCCCTCAATGTTATGACAATGAAGATGATCTATAATGCACGTTAGAGGTGTAAGGTTGCAGAGAAAGCTGGAAGATCACAGATGCAACATCTTCTGGGTAAATTATCCGAGGATAAATACATTGAGTGGCATAGGAATTATATTAATTCTGATGTTGTATGTGACTTATTTTGGGCACACCCTGGCAGCATAGATTTGTTACGTGCATTTCCTCGTATTTTGATAATGGATTGCTTGTGCAAGATGAATAGATATCATTTTTCTCTCTTAGAGATTGTAAGGGTAACATCAATTGACCTCACATTTTTTATTGCTTTTATATACATGGACTCTGAGCGAAAAGATAACTATATATGGGCACTAGAGAGATTGCGCAGTGTCATGCATGCTGATGTTTTGCCTAAGGTGATAGTCACAGGTAGAGACTTGGCTCTATTGAATGCAATTCAGAGAGTATTTTCTACTGCAACATATTTGTTATGTAGATGACATATTAGTAGGAATGTTTTGGCATAGTGCAAAAGATTATTTGAAACGAAGGAGAAATAAGATAAGTTTATAATGAATTGAAATATACTAGTGCTATCCACCATAGAAGACGAGTATAATGATCACTGAAGTGCACTCCAGAGAGAGTTTAGTACCTATCCAGATGCTTTACGGTATATGTTAGATACTTGGCTAAGCAAATACAAGGAAAGATTTGTCGCAGCATGAACGAACGCATGTAGGCACTATGGGAATGTGACAATTAATAGGTATCACAAGAAATTGATTCATTTAAGAACTTTATAATTTAATTGTGCATTTGTTATCTAAATTTTATTTAACTTTATTTACTTTACTAGGGCTGAAAGTGCACATGCAAAGCTTAAAAGACAGCTTGGAACAAGCCAAGGGACTTTTGAGCCATCTTGGACAAAAATACATAGTTTGATTGAGTTGCAGCATAGTAACATTAAAGCCTCATTCGAGAAGAGTTTGACGATCGTGCAATACAACTTTAAGCATGTTGAATTCAAAGAACTGCGAGGTTTCATATCTATAAGTATGTTAAATCATATCCTCATCCAAGCGAACCGAGCCACTTCAGTTGGGATTGATGAATCAGTTTGTTGGTGTGCTATCGACACACACATGGTTTACCATGTGCTCATTCGATTATGCGGTACAGGATGGAAGGCCGACCTATTTCCCTCGACTGCATAGATCCTTATTGGAGAAAACTTGATATGGTATCTACTTCAAATGTGCAAAGTATGAAACTAAGCTGTGAACCAGAGTTGGATATAGTTGCTCAGAAATTCAAGCAGTTAGATGGGGCTTCTCAATTGCAGATGTTAAAGAAATTAAGAGAAATTACAAGTCTAGATAGTACTTCTCTTGAATAACCTGCAAAAAAGGATGACCGGTTTACGTGGCCGCGTTTCATTGAAGGTTGATACCACCTCTTCTTGTAACAATGTCTTACATTCCTACATCTCAGATCGGTGCCTCTTCCTCCTCTATCCTGCAAAGACATTGTAGTGGCTTTCGTAAATGGCAACCATTTTATGAAAGTAATAATTGAACGTATCTTACTCATCTTTAAATGACTCATAAATTAAACGAGTAATATTGTTTACTAATTTATAATTTTTGCAGGTGTTTTTGTTGCTGGGTCATCCCGTTCTGCCAATAGCTACCAATTGGCGAAGATATCATTTGCCTTGTACTTCCGGATGAGCAACTTCATATGAATTTAGGATCAACAGTTTAAAGAAACTATCTCGTCAGATGTTATAATTAGCGAGACTGTTAATTTGTAGAGTGCATTTTTATCAATCTTTAAATTTGTATAATGCTTGACATTTTTATATTAAATGCATTAAATTTTGACTCTGGCATAAAAAAAAAGAAAATTTAAAGGAATCTCAAACTTTCATTCAAATTTCAATGTATTTTACAAAAAGATATGCTAAAAGCTACAAAATACATGAGATACATCATCAATCTCTATCTCGTCGTCGTTGATGCCTGTACTGCTGTGGCGATGCATGACTAGGGCCAGGTACATCAGGCTCTACTGTTGAGATATGCTGACCTTGCAACACGTGTCATTTGAGAAATAACGTTGTACATGTCGGTCCTCTATGAAGCAACCTCCTCCCGACCCATATGTAGAATGCTGGTGCCAATGCTAATGGAATCTATAATACGCCGCCGGTGCACGTCAGCATCAACATCTTCGGGATATGATCGGGTATAGATACTGGATTAGCTCTCTGGGGGATGAACTACCAGGTGTGTGATACGAGAATACTGATCCATATATCCTGGTACACAATTTGATGATCGGATCACCGGATGGCTCCTACTTGCTTGGCTCAGCAGGTGATCTTCCCACATCTCCCATATATGATCATAGAAGACGTACCGGATGTGGTACGATGTTGCTATCGATCCTCTGCTGGCTCGCTCAGGGGCTAGTGGCGCACGGAGGATTATCTGTATCCTACCGAACTGTCGTAAAACCCTTTCATGATGATAGGGTTCTACAACATCCATACACTTTAGGCATCCACTAAAGAATGCAATATCTAGGAATGGACGATCCTCCCAAATATGATGATGGGGATCCCAAACTATCTACAACAGATAAATCCTAATTAGTTTGGTAATATATGGTAAATCATAGAAATATGCAAGTATATGATCCTTTGGTATATACCTTATCAGCCCTCAGAACATCCAATGACTCGTATAGAACCACTAAATGGTCCATCGTGGTATGTAATGGACTGCCGGGAATCCATCGGTGTATGCGGGGCCTGGCATCAGTATAATCTAGGAATGGGTGAGGAGTGAGATATGAAAAATGTTCATAAATATATGCCTGAAGCAGCGTCATATATCAATTAATCTGTCTAACGGATGCTCTAGATGCAATCCCCAACTGTCGATATAAATGAGCCAAGGCACCAGCACTCCAAGCATATGTGCTCACCCTATCTAAATCCCAAAGTAGAGAAAGATAAGCTATAGGCACCCTCGTTTCGCTTTTACCAACAAAGAGTGTACACCCTAACAAAATAGCAAATACGCTTGCGCTGCACACTCTATCCTATGGTGGCTATCTTTTTCAGATACAATATCAAAATGACTCTTTAGCCACTCTAACCTCATAGACTGACCGCGTACCGATAGCACTTTCTGACGCGCGTCACCTATGACACACCCAACAGTTCCACTAGTAGATTTTCAGCATCCTGATCACTCATCCTATCACATGATAGTGGCACTGAGGCACCCATGACATTAATCCTTAATATGGCGGCTACATCATCCAACGTGATTGTCATCTCGCCAATGGAAAGATAGAATGTATTCGTCTCGGGCTGTCATCTCTCTATGAAGCTCAAGACAAGAATCTTATCGGTGAACCAATAAGAGCAGTTTACTAGTTCAACCAGGCCCGACTATTGAACTATTGCTTTAAACTTCCTATTGGATTACCCTGATTCCCACTACTACCATTCACCTACCTTGGCAGCATGGTTTATGCACTTCAGTAGGACTCGTTCCTTAATATAAATGGATAACATTAATAATTTATATAACATCATTGTAATAGTACATTAAAGGAAATATAGTAGAATAACAAACAAACAATACTGGTTGCCTCCAGATGAAGGCTGTTATATGTGCCTTGAAACTACTAAGGACAAACTCATCCTCTGGACCATCTGGACATGGCCCATCCGCTTCATATATCTTCAACATTTATAGCTGGCATGTCCTCGTCTACTATCTCAGCTAGGGTAATGGTGCAATAGGAACCTCAGACTTAGCATGCCTGCCACGACATCTTCTGGCTAACGCTACGGGTCTAACTCATGAGGGACCGGCATCCATATCTAAAACATGGCATTAACTAGCATTAATACGCAAGATTAAAATGTCCATATTCTTATGTAGTGATAGCCCAAAAATTTTGCCTTGAAGAGCTAAACTATACCATATATACATATATTTTCATTAAAAAAACATAATAAGTAATTTTTTTACTTATGTTATATTTTTATTAATAAGCTATTGTACCAATAAAAAACAATCAGCTATAAACTATTATATTAAACTAAATAATATTTATTTAATATATAAATTTTTACTAAATATCAATTTTTTTAAAATAAATTAAAAAATTTTAAAATCCTCTGTTTGGCCACATAGGGCAGAACAGAAAGATTCTGTTCAGCCATGTTGGGCCGAATAGAGGACTTCTGTTTGGTCTTGTTGGGCCGAATAGAAGTAGTTTTGCTCGGCCCAATGGGGCTGAACAGTGAACATGCTGGTGTTGGGGAAGTTCCGGCGAGGAAGGGAGGCGGAGGGCGACGAAGGAGGCGGAGGGAAACGGAAGGAGGTGGAGGGTTTCCGAGGGATTTACTTATTGTATCCAAAGGGATGACCGCTGCTGCCTACCGGTGCCGGGGAAGGAAAGTTCGTTGGGGATGTGCCGCACCGCTGCATGCCAGTGCTGGGAAGGAGAAGGGAGAGAAAGGAAGAGAGGAAGAAGATCGGTTCGAGCGGTTGGGGGAGGGAGAGGGGTGTACAGAGCAAAAAATGGGGAAAGGGCGTTTAGAAATTTTTTTAGGGGGGGATTATAGAGAGAATTTTGGGGAGGAGGGGTGTGCAGAGAGTAATTTAATATTTTTTTTAAGAAATTTCTATTTGCACCGTCCAAATTATTAGTACACCCTCCTCATTTAAAAAAAAATTTAAACTACTCTCCTTTTTTTTCTCCACACCCTTGCCCCCCTATACATCTCCTCTCCGGCACCACGACCTTCCCCCTCCCCAGCACCGCCCCCTCCCTTCCGGCTCCTTCTTTTTCCCAGAACCCTCCCCCACTCCTTGGCTTTCCAGCTCACCTTCCGGCTTTCCGGTATCGGCCCCTAGCGCCCCCTTCCTTTCCGGCATCGTTCGGCCAAATAGGACCGAACGAAGGGCCTCTGATCGACCAAATATTATAGGACCGAACGGAGGCCCTTCGTTCGGTCCTGTTTGGCCGAACGGTGCCAAAAACAAGGGGGGCGCTGGAGGCCGGAGAGGACCGATGCCGGAGGCCGGAGGGGCCGGGGGAGAGCCGGTGCCAGAGAGCCGGAGGGGCATCGGGAGAGCACGTGCCGGGAGTAGAGGAAGGGTGCTGGGAAAGGAAGAGAAAATGAGAGGGAGGAGGGCGCCGGAAAGAGGGAAAGGGACGATGCCGGAGAGGAGACGGGAGAGATGGGCTGGAGGGGGCGTTGCTGGGGAGGGGAGGAGACGGAGGCACGTCGAAAGGAGGGGAGGAGACGGGAGCGGCGTCAGAAGGGGAGAGGAGAAAAGTGGGAGGGTGTAGAGAGAAAAGGGTGAAAGTTTAGAAATTTTCTTTTTTTTTAAATGAACGGGTGTGAGAGAATCTGGGCGGTGCAAATAGAAATTCTCTTTTTTTTAAATGAGTGTGGAGAGTAATTTTTGTGGTGTAAATAGAAGCTCCCGAAAACAACGGAGCTAGGAGAGATTCCTCCCTGATGCACTGCATAGAACCTTTTCTCATCCTCGATCGCCTAAAATAATAATCTGAAATCCATCCAAAGAGAAATTAGAATTACAATGCCGTGAAGGGCCATACTACAAGAGGACACAGTCATCGCATACAATTGGCAATAATATAGCTAGCATCATTCGATGGGAATTTTGGAGGCTTCTTCCGCGCAGGCAAGTCATAAACCAGCGGGAAGTAGTCGCCACACCAACTCTGATCTTCTCTATTTAGTTTTAAAATTGCTGATAAAGAAATCTGAAAGGCTTGAGTGGAGAGTGGCCAGAGGACAAAACCAGTGGAATATAGAGGCCATTTATGCGTTGTTTGAAGGCAATATAAAAGTCTCATAAAAAAGACGTATGGCCAACACCATCGGTTTACATAAACTGGTGCAATTGTAAAGTAATAGGATGATTTTTTTTTTTTTTTTTATGGAGAGTCAGAGCCAGAACGAATCACCCTCATTGGATTTAAGAATAGTTTTCAAGTTGAACTCGTTTGCCAACATCATACGGATGCTGACAAGCCTTCCACATGCCTACAATTTCAGGCAAGCTGACATGAGACAATTTAATTACAGGCCGTCTTTAGCACACGGACTCAGACAATTTTATTTCAATTGTATGAAAAAGCCTTCAAGTTGTGATCGAATTCGAAATAGGGTCTGTGAAAAAATTGAAACCTTTGTGATCAAAGTCAAGATGAAGCTGATACATAACTCTGAACCTAAAATCTATTCTGAATTTGTTCTGAATGTATATATAATTATATTTTTTATTCTAGTGGGGCAACTCAGGTAATGGGTATATATTTTTATCTGATAAAAAGAATTAAGAGTAGGATAAGGTTAGGATTTTTCGTTTCTCATGAGGTTGGAATGTTGTGATGATGGGTTGAGATATAGTTGTCTCGTATGAATTGTACGTAATTTTCTTATCCTATATTATTATATGTTCATGGACTTAGCACTACTAGCTCGATCTTCTTCCTCCTCGCAACAATTATAACTTCTAAATGAATCATGTCCTACGATATCTCCATTATTATAATGCGAGCAGAAAAACCTTGGCCTAAAGTCTTGAACTTCTAATAAAGAAGTTGCTTTTCGACCGTGACACGTTATACAGCGCTAGCTCTAGGGGAAGTTATTGGCCAAACAATCGTTCCATCTCATTGAGTACACTTCTCATCATCAACTCAAATAAAATAAAGCTATCAGAGCCGTGCTGGGCAGGAGAGGAAACTGGTAGACGGCAAGGGAAACTAAGTTGGAAGCCAAGTTAATCATATCAGCCAATACAGTTGGGTTTCCTGCGAAGAGATGTTAGAATGTATGTCCTTTAGGTGAACACAAACGCATTCTTCTACGTTCGGACTTCATATTGCTCTAAAGCATCCTCTTTTATCTTTGCTGAAGGATGTGATGCAAAAAGATCATGTTTTTTGATGTAAATCTAGAGGAATTAGTCAAAGTTCCCCCAAATCTATTAAATAAGAAGTAAAGTATATTCCACGAGAGTAGGATATATAGATAGAATTTAGAAGATATAGAGTGGAGAGAAAATAGAAAAGAGAGACAGTTTTAAGAAAGATCAAAGCTATAGAATATGGCAGAATAAGGTATCCGAAGAATTAAAAAATTAAGGCTAAACTACGTAATTAACTTCTATACAAGGGATTATGTCACTTTATTCTTTGAACTTTAAAAAATTATAAAAATAATCCTGAACTTTCTGTTTTGTATCACTTTGAACCTACCGTTAAATAAAGAAGATGTCGTTTATTTTTATCATATATAGCAGCAGTTATAAAGCACACGTAGCATGTAAATGATAAAAATAAATTTAAAATTCATAACTATCCGTTAGCTTATTTAATAATTTTTAAAAAATATATAAAAAATAAAAATAATCTTCTCGGCTCTTATTTATCCTAGAGCGAAGGAAGATTATTTTATTTTTTAATATTTTTTTAAATTATTAAATAATGGGTTAACGAGTTAATTATGGATTTTAAATTATTTTTGACACTCGCATGTGCTGCTACGTATGCTGCCACATAGGATAAAAATAAATGACATTTTCTTTATTTAACGGTAGGTATCAAAGTGATACAAAACAGAAAGTTTAGGATTATTTTTATAACTTTTTAAAGTTTAAAAACTAAAGTGATATAACCCCCTATGTATAAGAGTTAATTCTATAATTTAGCTAAAAATCAATTGCTAGCACTCGGGTGTATTCAAATAGTTAAAAGGCAGTGCAATTGAGAAAAGACTTCATGCTATAATTAAACAAAAATAAAGGGAATATCTTTTATTTTTGAAGATTTTTAATTTTCATTTCATTCAAATCTCTCTAAAAACAGCATTCATTAACCGATCCCATTCTTAATTTGCTAACCCTAAGGCATTTCTCTTTTTCTAAGCTTTTCAAAGATGCACTGTTCTTGACGGCCATCTTTCAACGTTTAGACATGATTTGATGGAGACCAAACCTCCGAAAAAATGGCACGAGTAGGTGAGGATCGTACACATATAGGTGTTAGGTCATCCCCTTTTTACTAAAATCTTTCATCAGTTCATGTAAACTTTATTGCTAAGGCCAATAAAAAAAACACCTTAATTTTTAACAGGTAACGCTCCATAATTTCAAATTTTTAGGAAAAGAGGGTTATTTTGAGAGAGTGAGTTTTTGTAACGATTCGGATCCGTAAATTCACTGTTAGAAAGAGCATCACAATCTATCCTTTTTACAGAAGTAACGTTCTTATCATCAGGGATACATGATCGTAACCATCAAACAGAATTCTAAAGGTAGCTTTCATTCCATAGATGTAGCACTTTGCTTTGCGTAGCACTTAGCTTCTGTACTTTCAGCTGGTGCATGGCTCTGATATCATATTGTAACGATTCGGATTCGCAAATTCATGAACTCGTTTCGTTATAAAAAAGCAGGACGGATAAGGTCCATATCAATTTAAATCATCATAATTTAAAAAAATTTAATTAATATTTGTTCAACTTTTTTAACTAATTATAAATTATATAACTAACTTCTATTTTTTTTTGATATAGGACTATTCATGCGAAGAATCTGCCACACTCTTGAGGACCTAACTGGAGCCACATATTCTGAGATGGAAGGAAGCTGATTTAGGCTTGGATGTTCCTTTAAAGAGCGTGGCAATTACCACTCTAGCTGCTTGGTGGCCTTCCAAACGAGAGAACCTTCCAAAAAGCCGAGTTATTTTAGGTGGTAGATGGGGTCACCACGCATGACATCCCATCTATTCAATAATAAAAGTTTTGCGCAGGACGTTCGTGCCAAACTATCGTAGATGGATCGCTGTCATGCTTCCGACGTGTCCTCACCTAAAGAAAAGGAAGAGTGGCGTGAATTTTGTTAGCAATCGTTAAACGACACCAACGAATCATCGACGGTTTCTTTCGATGTGGTGAAGGCTTTGTTTGAATCTTTCCAGAGGAAAAGAAAAGGAAAAATAAAAGAATAATATATATATATATATTTTAAAGGAAAAAAAGTTAAGTAACAATTATATTTTCTCAAAAACTTTAATTGCTTTTAATAAATTTTAATGAAAAATCATGTTGTCATAGTAAATTTCAATGATGATAGAAAAGAAAGATATCTGGGTTAAGACTAGCCTTGAGCTTTCGTGGTGTTACCTCGATAAGTTTTTAAAACCCTAACACTCGTAACCGTGAAAATGAAAGAACAAAAAGTATGAAATAAACCATGAAAATGTAAGAACGAATGATAAGAAATGAAGGGATATTTTAATTTTTTTAAAAAATATAACTTAAACATTTTTTTCTTCTGCATGTTACCTTTGATTTGGAAGTTAATAAATTTATTCTAGTTGAAACAAGGAGAATCAATTACTCTCATTCTATTTGAGAGTCAATAAATTTATCCTTGAGAAATCAGTTATTCTTATTCACTTTCTCCCCTTTCTTTCATCTTTCTCTCAAATAAAATAATTTATGACTTTTTTTTCTTCAATTTTCTTTTCCTCCCTTCATTCCCTTTAATCCCAAAAATTCCTACAAAAGTCCTTTGTAATTAGGCCATGTTTAGGTGCTAAATAACTAATCATCATTTGGTTTCTTTCGATGTGGTTAAGGCTTTGTTTGAATCATTGAAGGAAAAAAAAAAAGGGAAAGAATAAAAATAAATAAAAGAATATAAAATAAAGTTATTTTTTTATTTAATTTTTAAAAATAAAAAAAGTTAGGTAACAATTATATTTCTTTAAAAACCTTTATTGCTCTTAATAAATTTTAATAAAAATATATATTATCAATAAATTTTAATAAATTTTAATAACAATTGAAAGAAAAGATATCTGGGTTAAGACTAGTCTTGAGCTCTCATGATGTTACCTCGATAAGTTTTTAAAACCCTAACGCTCGTAATCGTAAGAATAGAAGAATAAAGAGTAGAAAATGACATAAAATATGAAGGGATATTTAGTTTTTTAAAAAACATAACTTAAACTTTTTTTTTTTCTACATGTTACCCTCAATTTGAAAGTTAATAAATTTATCCTCGTTGAAACAAGAAGAACCAGTTACTCTTATTCGATTTGAGAGTCAATAAATTTATCCTTAAAAAATAAGGGAAACTAATTATTCTTATTCTCTTTGCCCTCTTTCTTTCATCTTTCTCCCAAATAAAATAATTTATAATTTTTTTTTCCTCCCTTCATTCCCTTCAATCCAAAAAAATTCCTATAAGAGTCCTTTGTAATTAAGCCGTATTTAGATGCTAAATAACTAATCATCATTTGGTTAATTTTGACCATTGAAACTCATCTCTTCTTGCAAGCAGTCAAATTGGAACGGGCAGTATTTTGGACTAAAAGATTTTTCTTTAGATGCGAAGTAGATTCTCGAAGCAAATTGCAAGAGAGAAAAACCACCTCTTAACCATCTTTATAGTGACTGATTGATTGTATTCACCATCCCTCATTAATATCATCATGAAAAAAAGAAAAAAAAAAAAAAAAAACAAAAACAAAACAAAAAATATAGAGATGATTATAAATTTTTTTTTAAAAAAAATTAAGAACAAAAGCAGTCATAAAATTATAAATATCTTTGGATGATTAACTAAAATAATTTTATATTATTCACTCAATTGGCATCAAATGAAGTTTTGGAAAACCAAACTCCCAAGTTTTCAGCACTAAAACGGGGTCGGTGCCGTTTGACCCACCCTGCACCACTGGAGGAAACCCCCCTCCTCATGGCCTGAAACAAAAGCTCTGCGTCCCATCCATCACCATTATGATTTTAAAAAATCGGATGTCGATCTAATCAATCCAACCAGTAATTGATTCATTCAATTTTATTATTAAACTTAATTTTTATATAACTTAATAAATTTTATAAAAATTATTAAATTAATTAAATTTTAAAAAATTAATTCAATTCTAATTTTTAAAATTTTAATTTTAATAAATAAAATTAAAATTAATTTTTATAATTTTATAAAATTTTATTTAAATTGATATTAATATTTTTATTATTTTTATGTTATTAAATTAAAAATTAAATATGATATTATTTGATTCAATCAAACTAATTTATTGGATCAAATAGGTAGACTCATGATTTAAATATTAGGCTTATTTATTATTTGACTTAATTTTTAAAATATTAATCATCATCGTCTTTACACGTCAAACCTGAGCACCCCCCTCTCTCTCTCTCTCTCTCTCTCTCTCTCTATATATATATATATATATATATATAGACAAATAAAAACAAGCCCTCGCCGGGTTATTTTTGATTATTTTAATTTCACACAGAGTACTCATTTAAAAATAGAAGGTTTTGTAGTTGTACTTTAAGTAAATGATGTACGAACGAATCCCATCCTCACTGGATCTTGAGATGCTGCAGTGCCCTTATCTGCACATTTTTTTTATTAAAAAATATAATATATTTTTGCCCTTTCTCCACCATAATCTAAACTATAATCGCAAAAGCTTTGGATTTTTTTTGGTTCGGTAATCCATGATAACTATTTTTTAATTTAAAATTTAATTGATTTTGTCTAAAATATGTTTAGCATAACTAAATTTTTGGTTACCATTAACTCATTGATCATTTTTTTTTTCGTTAATAAAAGAACTTTTACATCGTGAAAGAGCTAAGCTGCGACTTTATATAATTAAAAACATTTTGATTTTGTCACTCTTTATTTTTTATTATTTTGGGTTTGATGGGGCTAGTTGATTTCATAGGCAATAAAGACAACAATTTTTGGATGACATTCTCTCGAGATAGCGATTTTCAAACAATTTTTCTAGAGACGGCTTAATTCTTAGGCCGCCTTAATGTTCTACTCGGTTTTCTTTTCGAAGGGCACGATGGGCATTAAACATTTTCTTTACGGCATTGCTCTTTCATGATGAAGAAAAAGAATAAAAAGGAAAAAGGAGGCTACGTGCGTGAGTTCATCCAAGGGCCTTCTGTCATTAATGGCCGGTAGTCAAGTCAAAGGATTAGAGTATTTAATGGTGCAGAATGACATAGGCCAGCATTTAATGAAGTGGAGCTGGGAGGGAGAGGCCAAGTCGGCCTCCTCCCGCTCTCTTAGAAGTTGGCCCCGCCTCGTTTAAGTCGGCGCCGCCTCTCATTCAAGTCGGCCCTGCCTTGACATCATTCCGTCCTCTTCCAAGTCGGCCCCACCTCATTTAAGTCGGCCCTCTCATTCAAGTCGGCCCTTTCATTCAAGTCAGCCCCGCCTCGGCATCGTAGCCTCTTCCAAGTCGGCCCCGCCTCATTTAAGTAGGCCCTCTCATTCAAGTTGGCCCCGCCTCGGCATCGTCCCGTCCGGCCTCTTCTAAGTCAGCCCCGCCTCATTTAAGTCGGCCCTCTCATTCAAGTCGGCCCGGGCATCGTCCCGTCCCGGCCTCTTCCAAGTTGGCCCTACCTCATTCAAGTCGGCCCCACCTCATTCAAGTCGGCACTCTCATTCAAGTCGGCCCTGCCTAGGCATCGTCGCCTCTTCCAAGTCGGCCCCGCCTCAGCACTCTAGCTCTACTTCTATAGCCGCGTTATGTCTTTCACACAAAGCATTTATGGCCTCATAAAGGCCACGTGCGCTTACCTTCTCTAAGGTATTTATGGCTGCCACGTTGGCCCCTTTGGCACCCTTGCATGAGAAAGGATGGCGTAATAAAACCGAGATGAGGAGTTCTTGACTCTACATCTCACAGAAGTCCTCGACGGCCTCCAGCCTGGCCCCGGCACCTTAGCTCGGCATGGACATCCCGTCCCGGCCTCCAGATTCGTTCTAGCTTCTAGCTCCTTCCCGGCCATAGACGTCTCGCCTCGGCCTCTAGCTTCGTCCCGGCCATAAACAGTGCTCAGCCATCTCAGCCTCGGCCTCGGCCATGAACAGTGCTCGGCCACCTCGGCCTCGGCATTGTTATGAAAAGTGCCATGCAAGCACTCTATAATCAACGCTCTCCAAGGGACAGCTAGCTTCAACTCCCAACTCTTCCATCCCAGACGGATGTGCGGCTTGTGATGGTGATGAGACTCCACCACCTTTTATCTCTCTTCCTTGCAGCAGTCAAATCAAGTGGCCACCCACTCTGACAGAATTTGACCCACCAACCAGCTGCAGCCACCCACTTTGATGGATTTAACCTGCAGCCCTGACATGCCAAAGGAGGGAGCAAGCCCTGCCATCATCTTAAATGCTCTTACAAGTGGCAGCACCCCCAAGGCACCCCAAGCCTCACAGACATCAGCTCTGTCACTTCATCCCATCAAAGTCATCATTATGAGGCCTCAACCACTCAAACTGGACAGACTCTAAGCGTCTATAAAATGGGTAAGAGGGACCCCCGACTAGGTAACTCCGGTAACCACAAAAGAACGCACTCATAACACTCCTAAACGGTCGTTCTTGCTCATAGAGAGCTCTTCTCTAAGCCTCTCTCTCTTTCTCTTTCGAGCTTCCTCAAGCTCACGGTTGTTGCCCAGAGCACTGACTTGAGCGTTGGAGGGTCCCCGCCATAATCTCTGGCCCCCGGGACTTTTTGTAGGTTCACAGATGCGAGAAGCTCGCCGAAAGATCCCGGGCTCGCTGGAGAGGGCGACCGACGCTCGCGGACGTTCGAGGGGGTGATCTGGCAGCATCAGATTGACACGCCAGGAAGGGGGAGAAAGCAGAGTTCTGTGACACTAAGCTACAAGCTCTCACTCCCTCTACGACAATAATGGTGGATAAAAATATGGTGATGACAAAGACCCAAGAAGCTTCCCCCAGCTATGCTGGGGGGCACCCTCAACGAGCTGAGCAACAGGAGGCTGGCTCTCTGTTCCACCATCACCACCAGCTTAGGCCATTCAAGCAAAACATTGTGCCACCCTCATCCTGCAGATTCAAGCATGAACGACAGCTGTCCAAAAGCTGCGAAAGTGATATTTCACGGCCACACAGCAGCAAACAAGAGCTTACGCTGCTCCTTTGGTTGTCGTTCAAGCCAGCTATCATCCATCCGGTGGAAGATCTTCCTAGCAAGAGACTCGCCACCGTCATGTCTCTCCAAGGCTCATCAGTAAGAGCAGGCTCAAGCTACCAGTAAAGAGCCCCTCCAAGCTCACCAACAAATGCCACAAACGTGGAGCCCCAAAATGAAGCAGAAGGAGATAAATTTATTCAACAAAAAAAGCTAAGTACACTACACTTTGAGAAAAAATTATTTTCATTAGTGTCTGAATGCATTACAGGAAAAACCCGACAAAATTAACCTCTCAAAAAGGCTCTCAATGGTTCTGCGATCATAAGGTCACCCCCGGGCCGGCCGCGAAACCCTCACGGTTGTTCAAGACCTATGGTTTCAGCGACCTCGAGTCACCCCTTGGGCCGGCCGCAAAACACCCAAGGCAGTTCCGAAGGAGCTCGACGGCATCGCGGATAATGGGACACCACTCGGTCCCGGCACAGAAGTGCCCCCCGAGTCGGTTCAAGTCCCTAACAGCTCTGTATCCGGTCGAGTCGTCCCTCGGATGGCACAAAACCCCCGAGGCGGTTCAAAAGGAGCTCATCGGCATCGCAGCTAACGGGACACCTCTCGGCCCCAGCACAGAAGTGCCCCCCGAGTCGGTTCAAGTTCCTAATAGCTCTGTACCCGGTCGAGTCGCCCCTCGGGCGGCACACAAACCCCCGAGGCGGTTTAAAAGGAGCTCACTGGCATCGCGGCTAATGAGACACCACTCGGTCCCGGCACAGAAGTGCCCTCCGAGTTGGTTCAAGTCCCTAACAGCTCTGTACCCGATCAAGTCGCCCCTCGGGCGACACACAAACTGCCGAGGCAGTTCAAAAGGAGCTCACCGGCATCGCGGCTAACGGGACACCACTCGGCCCAGCACAGAAGTGCCCCCCGAGTTGGTTCAAGTCTCTAATAGCTCCGTACCCGGTCGAGTCGCCCCTCGGGCGGCACACAAACCCCCGAGGTGGTTCAAAAGGAGCTCATCGGCATCGCGGCTAATGAGACACCACTCGGCCCCGGCACATAAGTGCCCCCCGAGTCGGTTCATATCCCTAACAGCTCCGTACCCGATCGAGTCGCCCCTCGGGCGGCACACAAACCTTCGAGGTGGTTCTAAAGGAACTCATCGGTATTGCGGCTAATGGGACACCACTCGGCCCCGGCACAGAAGTGCCCCTCCGAGTCGGTTCAAGTTCCTAACAGCTTCGTACCCGATCGAATCGCCCCTCTGGCGGTACACAAACCCCCGAGGCGATTTGTAGCCTCAACGACTTTCTCTCTGCCTCCGCAGCATTATTGCAGCCTCCTCGGCTTTATCTCTGCCTCCGCAGCATTATTGCAACCTCCTCGACTTTATCTCTATCTCCGCGGCATCATTGCAGCCTCAACGACTTTCTCTTTGCCTCCTCAGCATTATTGCAGCCTCCTCGGCTTTATCTCTGCATCTGCGACATCATTGTAGTCTCAACGGCTTTCTCTCTGCCTTCACGGCATTATTGTAGCCTCATCGACTTTCTCTCTACCTCTGCGGCATCATTGCAGCCTCCTCGGCTTTATCTCTGCCTCCGCGGCATCATTGCAGCCTCCTCGGCTTTATCTCTGCCTCCGCGACATCATTGCAACCTCAACGGCTTTCTCTCTGCTTCCGTGGCATTATTGCAGCCTCATCAGCTTTCTCTCTGCCTCCGTGGCATTATTGCAGCCTCCTCGGCTTTATCTCTACCTCCGCAGCATCATTGTAGCCTCCTCGGCTTTCTCTCTGCCTCCGCGACATTATTGCAGCCTCAACGGCTTTCTCTCTGCCTCCGCGGCATTATTGCAGCCTCATCGGCTTTCTCTTTGCCTCCGCGGCATTATTTGCAGCCTCTTAGCTTTATCTCTGCCTCCGCGGTATTATTACAGCCTCCTCAGCTTTATCTCTGCCTCCGTGGCATTATTGCAGCCTCAACGGCTTTATCTCAGCCTTAGTAGCATCATTGCAGCCTCCACGGCTCTATTTTTGCTTTGGCAATTCTATCTCTGCCTCAACGGCATCATTGCAGTCTCAACGGCTTTATCTCTGCCTCAGCGGCATTATTGCAGCCTCAATGGCTTTATCTCTGCCTCAGCGGCGTCATCTCAGCCTTAGTGGCATCATTGCAGCCTCCACGGCTCTATTTCTGCTTCGGCAATTTTATCTCAGCCTCAGTAGTATCACTGTAGCCTCTCCAGCTCTATTTCTGCTTCGGCAATTTTATCTCAGCCTCAGCGGCATCATTGCAGCCTCCACGACTCTATTTTTGCTTCGGCAATTTTATCTCCGCCTCAGCGGTATCATTGCAGCCTCCACGGCTCTATTTATGCTTAGGCAATTTTATCTCTGTCTCAGCCGCATTATCGCAGCTTCAGCGGTTTTATCTTTGCCCCAGCGGCTAATCGACGAGCATACCCCCAAAAAATTGGTGTGTGCTGCTTTGAGTGGCGAACACAAGGTAATCAATTTACCTTAAAAATTTCTTATAGTTCTACACTCCTTTCACTTAGTTGATGTGCGACACACAAGCTCAAGGAATGTGGGGGCATTTGACGGGGCCAGTTGACCCCATGGGCAATAAAGACAACAATTTTTGGATGGCATCCTCTCAAGATAGCGATTTCCAGACAATTTTTCTAGGCGGCCGCGGAGCTTAATTCCTAGATAGCCTCACTGTTCTACTCGGTTTTATTTTCGAAGGGCATGATGAGTATTAAACATTTCCTCCGCGACATTGCTCCGTCATGATGAAGAAAAAGAACAAAAAGGAAAAAGGGGGCCATGTTAAGGGCCTTCTACCATTAATGCCCGGTAGTCAAGTTAAAGGACTGGAGCATTTAATGGTGCAAAATGACATAGGCCAGCATTTAATGGAGTGGCCCATGGACGCGAAGGGAGGGAGAGGCCAAGTCGGCCTCCTCTCGCTCTCTTACAAGTTGGCCCCGCCTCATTTAAGTCGGCCCCGCCTCTCATTCAAGTTGGCCCCGCCTCGGCATTGTCCCATCCTGGCCTCTTCTAAGTCGGCCCCGCCTCATTTAAGTCGGTTCTCTCATTCAAGTCGGCCCTCTCATTCAAGTCCCCGCCTCGGCATCGTCCCATCCCAACCTCTTCCAAGTCGGCCCCGCCTCATTTAAGTCGCCCTCTCATTCAAGTCGGCCCGTCGGCTCGGCATCGTCCTGGCCTCTTCTAAGTTGGCCCTCTCATTCAAGTCGGCCCTCTCATTCAAGTCGGCCCCGCCTCGGCATCGTCCCATCCCGACCTCTTCCAAGTCGGCCCTCTCATTCAAGTCGGCCCCACCTCATTCAAGTCGGCACTCTCATTCAAGTCGGCCCCGCCTTAGCATCGTCCCGTCCTGACCTCTTCCAAGTCGGCCCCGCCTCATTCAAGTCGACCCTCTCTTTCAAGTCGGCCCCGCCTCGGCACTCTAGCTCGGCTTATGTCTTTTGCACAAAGGCATTTATGGTCTCATAAAGGCCACATTCGCCTACCTTCTCTAAGGTATTTATGGCTGCCATGTTAGCCCCTTTGGCACCCTTGCATGAGAATGGATGGCGTAATAAAACCAAGACGAGGAGTTCTTGACTCTACGTCTCAAAAAGTCCTCGACGGCCTCCAGCCTAGCCCCGACACCTCAGCTTGGCCACGGACATCTCGTCTCGGCCTCCAGATTCGTTCCGACTTCTAGCTCCTTCCCGGCCATAGACGTCTCGCCCCGGCCTCCAGCTTTGTCCCGACCATAAACAGTGCTCGGCCACCTCGGCCTTGGCCATGAATAGTGCTTGGCCATCTCAACGTCATCTCAGCCTCGGCCTCGGTCATGAACAGTGCTCGGCCACCTCGGCCTTGGCATCGTTATGAACAGTGCCATGCAAGCACTCTATAATCAACGCTCTCCAAGGGACAGCTGGCTTCAACTCCCAACTCTTCCATCCCAGACGGATGTGCGGCTCATGATGGTGATGAGACTCCACCACCTTTTATCTCTCTTCCCTGCAACGGTCAAATCAAGTGGCCACCTATTCTGACGGAACTTGACCCACCAACCAGCTGCAGCCATCCACTTTGATGGGATTTAACCTGCAGCCCTGACATACCAAAGGAGGGAGCAAGCCCTGCCATCACCTTAAATGCTCTTACAAATGGCAGCACTCCCAAGGCACCCCAAGCCTCACAGACATCAGCTCTGTCACTTCACCCATCAAAGTCATCATTATGAGGCCTCAACCACTCAAACGGATAGACTCTAAGCGCCTATAAAATGGGTAAAAGGGACCCCCGACCAGGTAACCGGTAACCACAAAAGAACGCACTCATAATACTCCTAACGCTCATTCTTGCTCACAGAGAGCTCTTCTCTTAGCTTCTCTCTCTTTCTCTTTCGAGCTTCCTCAAGCTCACGGCTATTGTCCAGAGTACTAACTTGAGCGTTAGAGGGTCCCCACCGGAATCTCCGGCCCTCGAGACTTTTTGCAGGCTTCTAGATGCGAGAAGCTCGCCGAAAGATTCCAGGCTCGCTGAAGAGGGTGATCGGATGCTCGCGAACGTTCAAAGGGAGTGATCTGGCAGCATCAGGGATAAAAGGCACGCGTCTACAAGAATGATATACATGTTTTGATCTTCATTCTCATGCAAGTTAGTGGATTTGCCTTTTGTATTTTTCTCTTTTTATAAGGATGAAACTTTTAAAAAGGTTTAAAGAAGCAGTTAATGTTCTAATTTTATTCAACAACAAGATTTTAGTCTCTTAATGTACTATTAATGTTTCAATTTTATTCAACAACAAGGCCTTGTCCTCTTTTTATAAGGATGAAACTTTTAAAGAGGTTTAAAGAAGCAATTAATGTTCTAATTTTATTCAATAACAAGATTTTACCCTCTTAATGTACTATTAATGTTTTAATTTTATTCAACAACAAGGCCTTATCCTCTTTTTATAAGGATGAAACTTTTAAAGAGGTTTAAAGAAGCGATTAATGTTCTAATTCATTCAACAACAAGTTCTTATCCTTTTAATGAACAATTAATGTTCTAATTTATTCAACAACAAGATCTTACTTTATTAATGAAATCTTTTTAAAAACATATTAAAAATATAAAAGACTTATTTTTAATAAAATTATATGGTTTGATTTTTTTAAAGAAAAATTCTTATTTGATTGCTAAATTCTTATCATATCTTTTGTGTTAGCCAACTATTATCTTGTGAATTTATTTTTACTGATTTCTATATATAAATATATATTCTAAAAAAATCAAATCTATATTCTTAGTCGTTTTTGTTATTCTATTTTTATCCTATAGTTTCAATTTTTAGATAATGATCCTCATATATACGTTTTCATAACTTTTAATATGTTCTTAAAAGAGTTTTGTTAAGAAAGAAAAAAAAAAAGAAAATCTTATTGCAACACAAAATTGTCTTCCATGAAAGGATGAACACGATTTTTAAATGCCACCATTTATTCAATAAAAAAAAGGATAAGAATGAAACAAGCACCAACATAATTTATATCATTCATGCGTATTTCTTGCCCATACTTTGGTACATAAAAACACAAATAAAGATACAAATTTGTTGTGCTTTTAAAACTAGTAGGAATTTTGGTTATATCTTGATTTAGATCATAGCCCTCCTTTTCTTAAGCATCAATAATATTATGAAAATTTACATCTCTACAATCAACACCAAGAATAACACTCATATTTATGGTGATACTTTGAATAAATAAGGAAGCTCGATTGGTAAGAAAATTTATAGCTTAGTTTTTCCCCTTAAAACTATGAGTTATAAAGATTTTATAAGGAAGCCATCATCTTTTTGATAAAATGAATAAAATATTTATTGCTAATAAAATTTTATAATAATCTATTTATAATTTTTAATAATATTTACATATCCCCCCCCCCCCTCATTCTTTCCTTTTTCTCTCTTATTTTCTCTATCTTTTGTATCAAAAGGGTTGCTAACTTAAATATGATCATTAAAAATAATAAATTATATTAAATGTTTCATTCATAATATAAATCGTTTTATAAATATAATGGGATCTTTTACACTCATCATTTCTTCTAAATTAGAGTAATGATTAGTAGTCATCGAATTTAGAATAATAATTATATATATTTGATGTTACTAAAATAAACTTAAAATAATATATTTTTTATTTTATGTATATATATATATAAATTGTGTAAGAGCATCAAGAGTTTGTAAGCTTAGATGAAGATGATGGCTATAATTTATTGCCAAAGAATATGACGATTTGTTGATCACTATTTTAAAAGAATATTACCTTAGTCTTACGTGCATTTACTATTATAGATGAAAATGATGATTATAATTTATAACTCAAGTAAAGATGGAGTTGCTGATCACCACTTTAAGAGAAGTTTATCTTAGTCTTACGTGGAACTGACATTAATGCTATTGAATTTGCCATGGGTGATGAAGGTTGTGCCTCCATCACCATACTTGCTGCCACCAAGGCAAAAAAAAGTTGAAGAAAAGGTATAACTTATGGCACATTAACTGAAATAAAATTATAAAGAAAAATTAGTTGTATTTGATTTTTTTTTTAAATTTTATGATAATAAGTTATGGGCTTTAGCTTGTCTAAATTAGGAGCTTTATCTATCCTTATTCTCATAAAAATTGGTAATATTATTTAAAAATTATTTATTAAGTTAAATAGACAAATGTGATTTATTTATTTTTTATTAAGTAAATACATAGGACTTTGATTACAGTCTAAATTTATTTTTGCTTCTGAGATAGAAACTCAATATTGATAAATGTCAAATATACAATTAATTGCCATTATTCTCCTTCAATTTGAAATTTTCTTTGCTTTTTTCCTTTTTAAAGGTGACCAAAGGTCCAAAGGCTTTACTACAAATTAATTAGTGCTTTTTTTAAATATCCTTTTAAAACTTGCTATTAAGTTAACGATTTTCCAAGTAAGACCGGCACGGTGGAAGAGAACATTATTTTTGCCTTTTTTTATTTAGTAAGAGACGTGTTAGAGTCTTAGAGATCTAATAAGAGTAAAAGGAAAGAGACACAGATTGGGAATCTACATTCTTTTTCTTTTAATAAGAGAGATTTAATAAGAGAAAGATTTAATAGAACAAAAAAAGGGAAACGAGAGTGTGTAAGGGAGGTGGGATCATGGGATTTAAAATGACTTATGTAGCACAAATATCCTAATTTTTAATGAATAATTATAAGAAGAGATTAATTGTGTTGACTCTAAATATGAAAAATCTAAATACATATACTTAAATTGACAAAGTGTTATCTTTTTTTAAAATAAAAAAATTAAAATTTAAGCAAATTAAGATTAAATATGAGATAATTCAGCTTTGTGTTCGCTTTTTTTTTGAACTTATCAATGAAAAAGTCTTTGTGTTCATTGATCATAAAGCACGCATTAATTATGCAAATTAATCATTCATGCATACCAGCATGCATTGATAGATACGGATGATCAACCTGTACGATTGATGCGGATCTCATGAGCTGTGGCAATCCAATTCAGGCAACCAGAATTAGACCCAAAAATCCGTTCTAAGACAGCGTGCCAAACAGCTAAAGCCCTCGTCACACCGCCGACGCTTGCCCGTCCCTTGCTTTTAAGTTTTAAGACTTTAATCCGATCGCCAAGTGCCAGAATTGACTCCATAAGAAATAAACTGGCCACGCTTGGAGCGCACTTTGACCCGAGAAGGGCCATTATTTTCTCTCCCAATGAATAAACACCAACGCATTGAGGACGAACACGACCAATCATTTAACGCCACATTATTCCCCACGAAGTTTAACGCTGGCAGGGTTCACCAAAGCCTAACGCTATAATTAATATCACTGGAAACCGTGCTCATCTTCCCGTGCCAAAGAGCCCCCGTTTGGGCCTGGCCTTGGCTTTGTCCCTCCTACTACTACCGCCCCCGGTACGGCGGTAGCACCGATACGGTCTGCGCGCAGAAAAAAAAAGAAAAAAAAAGGGCAGGCGCGGCCACAGAGGGAAATTCGCAGTGAAACAAACCCAGATTACATTATGGGTGCAAACCCGTGGGGGCGCTATGCGGAAATCGAGCCGTGAAAGGGGGCCACAGCCCCGCACCCTTTTTCCTCTTTAAAACGGCAAGCGCCCCACCCCCCCTTCTTTCATCCCTCCATCTCTGGTTGTTTCCATTACTCCATTCCTTCTTCGCCGGCGCTTTCTTTCCTTCCTTCTTCCGGCTGGAAGAAGGAAAGGAAAGCACCTCTCCCTCTCTCTTTCTTCCTCGCAGAAAACTTTTCTCTTTTTTTTTTTTTTTTAATTTTTCCCCGAAGTTCGAGGAATTAGAGAGGGAAGCGGAGAAAAATGGGAGGAGGAGGAGGAGAGATGGAGGGGAGGAAGAGGTTTGCGGTGTTGCTGTGCGCCGAGGACTCGGAGTACGTGAAGAAAGTTTACGGGGGATACTTCGAGGTATATGTGGAGTTGCTAAGGAACGAGGGGGAGAGATGGGACCTCTACCGGGCGGCGCTCGGCGGTCTCCCCGCCGAGGAGGATCTCGACGCCTACGACGGGTTTGTCATCACCGGCAGCTGCAGCGACGCCCATGGTGACGATGTATGGATCCAGCGGCTCATCGAACTCATCAAAATCATCGATTCCAAGCGCAAGAAAATCCTTGGCTTCTGTTTCGGACACCAGGTAATCAATCCTTTTGTTTCTATTTTTTTTTAAAAAAATTAAAATTTCCCATACTTTATTATCATAATAATGCATCTTGTTTTGCGTGTAAATGATAAATTAGGTATTTTTACTGCGCATAATTTAATGTATTATGCGATCAAATTGGATGGAAAAGGAAGGCGGCCCCCCCGTTCATATGGTTTGTATGAGGGGTTGGGGGATGCTGGGGGCATTTTGGTCTTTTTGACAACCTCGCTCCGGCCATGCCCGGGATCTGCCACCGGGCAAGTTTGTCCGGATGTAGGCGATTGTCGCCGTCTGCTCGATTTTTTTTAAAAAAAATTTAATAAGCGTCGAAATTTGCCTCTAAATCCCGAGAGGCCGGGTTAGGTTACATTACTTTATTTCTAAAACAAAGCATTCTAGCTTGCACGTGCCATCGCGCCAGCTGGACGGTGATGCGTGTGGGGACAAATCTGAGGGCAGATCCGGGGCCCACCGTTTGCACCCGACATGACCTGTCCACGTTCTTTTAGTATGCGGCGGCCACGATCTTCGGGAGGGAACACGCGGAGACCACCGTTCAAGTGGGCTAATATTTATTTCTTTGGGGCCAGTATTCTTTTGCTTGGATGGTTGACGGGCTTGGAATTTGCCACCACCAACCAGCCTGAAGCTTTGTTCGACCTCTTGAATATTACTTGACTTTTATATGACTTTTATATCTTTGACAAAAAAACAAAAAAAAAAAGAACTCTTACGTGGTCCTGACTGATAGGACCTGGTCACTGTGGATGCTTAGACTCTAGTTTAGTCACAGTTTAGTCACATTTTGGCTCTGCTGACATGACGACTTTTTACTACTAGGTCCAGTGTCTAGGAGCCTAACTTTCTATCGTCTATTGGGTTTGGTAGAATTTGAGTTTGTTTCCAAGTATCCAATGGGCAATGCTCTCCCATCTCGGCTGCCGGCGCCTGCCGACACGACTTCTCCCAGGCGATCGCAACTCTAATATAAAAATCGTACACGAAGAAAGGTGTGTTTGCTTGTTAAAAACCAATCACATGGCTGATGGTGTAATTCGTGGTCCCTAGTTGCTAAGGTCTGCTTTCTGTTTCCTAGCCAATGGTTGATGTTCTTTTTCTTAGCTCATGGTCTTCGAGAACTAAATGCAATGGCTGCCATCTTCTTCTTCTTTGTTCTTTTTTTTTTTGGGAGGAAAGTTTGTCGGAATGTTTCTAATGTTTATGATTTGTTTTTAAGGCTATTGACTGATGACAGTAAAAATTTACACAGATTTTGAGCCGAGCTCTTGGGGGGAAGACCGGGCGAGCCAAAGGATGGGAGATAGGAGTAACCTGCGTCCACCCCTCAGTCTCTGCTCTTGAGCAGCTCTCTTCTCTCCAAATCCCCTCTCATCTTCCGGTTATCGAGTGTCATCGGGATGAGGTAAGTGAAAGACATCCATGAATTTATTCATCATTCGATGCAAGATGCGAGGAATTCTTTCAACCGCTCTGCAGGTCCGGGAACTGCCTCCCCATGCAGAGGTGATGGCTTGGTCCGAGAAGACTGGTGTGGAGATGTTCAGGTATGGAGACCACATCATGGGCATCCAAGGCCACCCAGAATACAACGAGGACATTCTCATGCACCTTATCGATCGCCTCCTCCAACGTAACCTCATTCAGGTAAGGAACGATCTAATGAAATATGTAGACTTCCATCTCCCTTTCATTTTCTTCATGAAAGCACTTGAGCTCTGGCTCAATCTTTTTTATAGAAGGAAAGAAAGGTGAAACAGAAGAGCAAACACTTACTTAGGCTCTATGTAATAATTAGCTTCTGCTCTCTTGGTTTTATGGATAACCAATGTGGGAACCAACAAATAGATGGAAACAGAAGATAAACAAAGGGATGATGTTGGTGATCAGAACATGCATTTTCTTCGAAATCAAAGGAGAAAATGCAAGGGAAACCAATTTCACACTTGTGGGGTAAACCACTGTAAGATTTTTTGGGAGTACTTTTCGCTTTCAAAGTCATTTTCCATGTGATTCCAAAAATAAGTGGCATATAAAGTTCTATAATTTGTTTTTCCTCATTGCTATATCCTGATATCCTTGTCAAGAAACCAGCTATGGTTTCAGAGCCATCAATAATGGAATAATAACAAAGCATGGAACCTCTTTATTATTGCTACTATCAACAAACGTTTCGATAAATGTCAAAATCATTTGTGATTTATGTAAATAATTAGTTGTACACTTCGTGTATTTGCTTTTTCTTGTTGCTGTTGTTATTAGCTCTCCCACACATGCACTTGTTTCTATATACACATGAATATAGATATATTAATTTATGTTATAAGAGTGAAAATGTTATGTAATTTTAAAAAATTCAAGCAATTTTACACTACTTTGCATCAAAGTAATCCTAATTTACCTAACTAATTTCTCAATGCTGCTTTAGCCTGTCCACATGTATCTAGAACATTTTTGTCATGAAAGAATGAAGGCAAGTTTTCAAGCCCCTGTTTGATTAATTTCAGCTGTCTTGGCCCTTGGGGGCCATTTTTGGATCACACTAAAACCTCTCCTTTAGTACATCATAGGTGCGACTTTGTGTGTCAGAGTTTGTTCTTTTATTCTTATTCTCTCTTCAAGCAAGATCATTTTATTCTTGTGCTTCATGATTCTTTTATATTTTCAAACCTTTTATGCTGAAGCATGGCATGCATTGTTGTCATGTGGGAACTAAACTGAGAAACTGTTTGTTTCAGACCTTTCATGCTGAAGCGGCAAAGGCAAGCTTAGCTGCTCGGGAACCAGACCGAGAGGCATGGAAAAGGTTGTGCAAAAGCTTTCTTGGGGGGAAACTCATTGTAGCCAGAACTCATTGCCAGACTGAAAACTAGATTATGTCTCCAATGCGAACCTCAAAATTTGTACAGAATCATGTTAGTCAAAATGTCAAGCACGGCTAGTTGGATTAATAACATTTATAAACCACTGGTTTTCAGGAAATTTATGGATGGAAGTTTAGAAAGGAGGGGTTTTTTTGTTCTGCTGGACCTTATGTAGCTCTTTTACTTCGTTGAATGATTAATCAAGGAACTTACCTCATGCAAATTGCATATCAGAGGATGTTATATGTTAAGTATTTATTTGCTTTCAGTTAACACTAAAAATAATGAACCAAGGCAAGGAGACAGCCCCAGAGAACAAGTTTCTTAGCAATCTGACACCATCAGTGTGCAGCAGAAATCGAGTCCTACTGATGTCAGAATAAAAGCCATGTTAGTAATGTTAAGTGGATGTCAAAGCATCATGTTCGATATTGCCAACATCTGGTCCAGAGCTGGAGAATGCTTATACTATCATACTATGAATAGTTGAATACAACTTCCCAGGAAACAGGACTTTTTTTAAAGAATGTTTTGTTATGCTGAAGTGATGAATGCATTCCAGCAGTGGGATGGTGGAATTTGATATTTTGAATCCTTTATAACTTGAACGTTGAACTAAATGAAGAATGCTCTAGAACCAGAATTCCATGTGGACCTTTCTTTGTCTAATACTAACAGACGAAGGCTGATTCCATTCTTTGTCTAAACTTTGTCAAGAGTCAAATGTGGAAATAGAATCATGGTTATGGACTATGGCACGACTCTTCAAAGTTACAGGCTGTCATGCATGGTTCCTAAACTTTTTTTTTTTAAAAAACGAAATAAGTTCGTGTCAAATGACTCAAATGCTGTGTCCACAATTTGGGAGCAATCAAACTTGTGAAAGGTATTCGGCTGCTCTTGGGGAACAGCGAATCCAACTGAATTCAGCTGGCCTAGGCGGTGCGGTTCACCGACGGTGGCAAAAGAAGACATCAACTGAGAAGTCTGGCACAGGTATCGAGAATTAAGGCATGGAGATCACATCATGAGCATAAAAAGGCCACGTTAACCACCCCTTGGATTCAGAATGACCAAGTGAGTGAAAATTGAAATGGAGACAGCAGAAGGAAATCACCAAGTGGATGAAAGTTTGAAATGAGCACTGAAAGATTTTATTATTGGTGTCACATATTTAACAAGGAGATGAATTCAGCTGAAGTAAATGGAAAATTTCAAATGATCATTGCCTGGTTATGAAAGGTCGGAAGCCAAGCTACTTAGATTATTCTAGGATGTAATCAGGTGTTTAACTGATGAAGAAAGGATAGGCTTCAAAGTGGACCCAGACGTCAGTCCTCAAGTTTTCATGCCTCATCAATAAATTCGAGTCTGAAATTGTAAAGATACTGCCATGCTGACAAAAAGCATTCAAAATAGATTTTTCCTTAGCAAAAATTTTCGATTTGAAAGCATTCATCACTCAATTTGAAGAAGATTTTCATACGAGTTTGCTACCATGAAGATATTGCCATGCTGATAGAAAAGCATTCCGAATGGATGGTCCCATGAAAGAAAGGTTTCTAGTTATGGACGTGAATCAGAGGATAGCATCCATCTCTGTCATCGAGCTTCAGAATTTTCTAACTACACAAACCGATGAAGATGACAATTCGATCCTACCATTAAGCGTCCCAACAAAAGGACATTATAAAGCATTGCTGACAAGAGTCATTACTTTGACAACAAGGTTATAGCAATCATTTAACCAAAGACATACTGTAAGACCTTTCCAAGAAATGACAAATTTTAATTCTATCACAAGGTTCGCAGTGATTCTTTGATCAAAGTAATCTTTGGCATGAGAACTTTCACCAATCAATGAAAATAATGCTTCAAAGTATATACATGAACACTCATTAACAGACAATCTTTAGAGTTTTTTTTCCCAAACAAACCTAAACACTTACAATCCTTAGAACTATGATTCAAGCGCCATGATACAAAAAACTACAGCAGTTAAACAAAGAAGTCAGCTTATCAGAATGGATCTATCAATCAGATATCCCAAAAAACATAAGAAATGGTCTGACAACAGGCTAAATCACCTTGCACTTCCAATGTGCATCGATCCTTGCGAAGTTAGATGAGGATCTCCACCAATATAAGGAGTACACAATGGAAGGAAGCAAATTTTCTACACAACCATACGATAGCTTGGGGTAAAATCCATAATTCAGGCTTTTAGCTTGCAAAAACAACAATTGAGTGAAATGCTAAACAAAACTACGCTAACATCATCCAGATAGTGTGTAGAAAAAAATTACTTCATAATCATCATACCATAACATTTCAGATTGTAAACTTGCACAAATCTCTCATAAAGAATCTCTAAAGTTCATCATTCAAACAAAAAATCAAGGATATCTGCTTTATTTTTCTTTTTCTTTTTTAGAAGAAGTTTAAAGATGGGAGCAGTGCCCTAACCATACAAAAGTTCTGCTTCAGGCCTTGAAGATGAGCTATGGTTACAAAACTTTTGGATTTTCATCACTTAATTATGCATCGATAACAACATCACTGCCAAGGCATTCATCCAACCTGTCTATATAGAACTAGCACCTGCTGATGCCACTATTAGAGTTGTTCCAGCACTACTGCACCACATAAAGCAAGTATTGAAGAATTATCTTTAATAATTGAAAACAATTTTCTACTGTCATTGTTCAAAAAAAGTAGCTCAAGAACATTGATTCACATATGCAACGACTGGTCTCCACCTCCACTCAAGAATCAGAAAATCCGGACCAAAAATTAACTGTTGGAAACAGTAACTTGCATTTTGTCCAGCCTTGTACCGTGTATTGCATGCACCATATCTTACAGAGCAACTCATAGGGTCTCCAGTAGTTTCAGAGGCTTTATGTTGGGGAGAAACTGAAAGTTTGAAGTCAACAAAGAGAAGATCTTGATATATAAATTACAATTCAATTCAACTTAAAAGCTTAAACTGTTAAGCATTAAGCCCAAGCATTTATAACAATCTATTGTTCTCTCATTAATTATTCTATGTGAGAATAAGTGCCACATTTCACCACAATTTTACCATAGTTGGCCTATCCAAGAACCATGTCTTCGCTCTTACTCCATCAAGTCTGCTTGTTGCACAAGCTCCGGCCACTATGGCTTGGCTCAACTACCTTGCATGCCTTGTTTTTTAAGAGCTATCAATTAGAGCATCTTTACAGCTTTGAAAGTTCGTCTTTTTGATGCCATTTGTTGGGGAGAAACAGGAAGTACGAGTTTTATGAAAAAAAAAAAAATCTTGACACATAAGTCAAAATTCTATCCAACTTAAAATCCTAAGTTGTTAAATTTTGAATCCAATCATCGATATCAATTGATCTATTGCATCCAATCATCGATATCAATCCATTTATTTCCAAATAATTATTGTATGTTGGACTAAACCTCACAAATGATGCTTAACACTTTATGGTCAATAATTTTTTCTCTATCTTCAAACACTAGTAAATTATGACTAACTTTCCTAGTAGAGCTGGGCTTAATCTTGCTTGGATCAAAGTCTCATCAGAAAGAAGAAAGGACTTTCGGTGAATATTTTGTGCCCTACAATGCAGTAAAATACTATCATTCTTTTTCACTAGAATGTTTCTTAAGTAGTGTTTGATAGGAAAAATATTATCCATGGATAAGTGTACGGGATAGAGTTTATCCCCTGTCTATCCCTAAGGATATCCTTTGGCTATCCCATTGATCATATCAAATGCAAAAAGGTAAATCCATAGGATAACTTTTTTTTACTCTTATTTGGAGGGATAACCAGCTATTCCTGCATTTTTTAGGGAATAAATTGAGGGAATATCCAATGGTTAACCATAGATTATCCCTTTAGTTAACTTTATTTCCAACTATCCCTTATAGTTATGGCTTTTGGGAATAAGAAGAGATATCCTCTGGATATCCCCTCTTATTCCCTATTTCAAATGCTACTTTAGGTAGTATTTGATAGAAAAAATATTATCCATGGATAAGTGTACGGGATAGAGTTTGTCCCCTGGCTATTCCTAGGGATATCCCTTAGCTATCCCATTGATCATATCAAATGCAAAAAGGTAAATCCATAGGATAACTTTTTTTTACTCTTATTTGGAGGGATAACAAGCTATTACTGCATTTTCTAGGGAATAAATTGAGGGGATATCCCATGGTTAATCATGGTTAATCATGGACTATCCCTTTGGTTAACTTTATTCCTAGCTATCCCTTATAGTTATGGCTTTTGGGAATAAGAGAGGATATCCAGAGGATATCATCTTTTATCCCCTATTTCAAACACTACCTTAAAGTTGAAGAAATGCCTAAAAGAGGAGTAGAAAAAAGAAACTTCTACAAAGGAAAGTTTATAAGGAAAACCTATAATTAATTGTTAGGAATTGGATAGAAGCTAAAAAGGAAAAATATTAAAATAGTTTAAAAATCGACCTATATGATGACATATGAGTAATCTAAGATTGGCTTTTAAAGCATCCTTATATAGAGTAAGATGCTTCTTAGAAGAATCTAATGCTCGGTTAGATTCTTTTGGAGTTGACAAATCATATCTTCGAAAGTTAGAACCGAAAAATCGTTACCTTCAAGCATGGCTATGCCTGAAGCTAAGGGAGATCCAAGGATCAAGTAGGACGAGAAGTTTATGCAAAGACTATGAAAACCGAATAGGCGAAAGACTGAGAACGTGAAAAAAAAGGGACAAACCTGATGAAGTGGAACCAAGGAGGAGTTGGGAGACCAAGAAATCTAAAGGGATCCTAGAGCAAATGATCAGTAAGAGTGAAAATGATTGATCCCTTTCACTTTATATATAGAGAAAGAAAAAGAAAACCAGTGGCACCTTCGAAGTGATAACCAGAAACAAAGTGCATGCGCTATAGATTTTTTTGAAGCTCAAAATATTTTATCATAAGTTAACGTTTCATTGAATGATAAGCTTCAAAATTAAGGGATAAATGTTGGCAATGACCCTCAACTACTTTATGATGAGTTGGCCAAATTAAAATTAGACATAGAACTTAACTGATACATTAGAAAGATAATGATCGGCCAATTAAATTAAAGAGCTAGCTTGAAAAACAAGAAGATCCATAATAAATAAAAGTTTTTTTTTAAATATGATGTAACTAATAAGATTTAAAGTACTTTTCTCAAGATTACTTTTAAGGATTAAAGAAAAAGACATATTTAACTGTTGAAATTTAGAGACATATGATGATATAAAATTTTGATAAGATAATATGTAAAGCCACGTGTACAAAATTATAATAGAAATATATGTATATAAATAAATGTCTATCCAATTAAGCAAGATCAACAAGATCTATTCAAGATTCATAAAAAAATAATTGATCATTTGATTTCAAGAAGATCTAACCTCAAGTTAACATTATAAATTTATTACCAACATACACACACACATATATATATACACACATACACTACACACATGACCAAAAGCTTAAAAAAGGGTTAAAGAGAGTAAGACTCTTTTCTCTTTCTCTCTCATCTCTTTTATTTTATTTTTTTCTCTATCTTCAAATTCAAGAAGATCGACTTGTTTGTTAGAGGAACCCTTAATTAAGGGAGAGACCTTGGAATCTTTAACAAATCTTCAAGATAATTGTTGGCCCAGATGGCAATCCAAGAGAGAGAGGGGGGAGGGTGAATTGGGTTCTTAAAACTTTCAACATTTAAAAATAATTTCTCAAAGTAATGCACAAGAAAGAATGCAATGAAACTAGTGCAAGAGTGCAAAACAGAGTAGACAAGATAGTGTAGAGAGAAAGAGAGACAAGCATGACAAACACAAGAAATTTATAGTGGTTCGGTGTTAGCTACACCTACATCCACTCCCAAGAAACTCTTGGGCCCATACTATAATCACCCTGATTACAGCAGAGTTGTTTTACAAGCTTACAACTCAAACTTGTTATTTTACAATGGGATCACAACGAACCCCGTTGGTTTTCATAGGTTCACCAGTATAAAACCTATCCCAAGTTTTTTAGCTTGAACAAGACCAAACTGCCTCCCTTGATTTAATTCCTTGATTGAATCAATAAACAAAAGTAATAGTGAAATAGTTACAATACACCTACATCCACTCCCAAGAAACTCTTGGGCCCATACTATAATCACCCTGATTACAGCAGAGTTGTTTTACAAGCTTACAACTCAAACTTGTTATTTTACAATGGGATCACAACGAACCCCGTGGTTTTCATAGGTTCACCAGTACAAAACCTATCCCAAGTTTTTTAGCTTGAACAAGACCAAACTGCCTCCCTTGATTTAATTCCTTGATTGAATCAATAAACAAAAGTAATAGTGAAATAGTTACAATATAAATAAAGCTCCTCAAATGAGCAAATAAGACAATATAATCAAGATAGAAATAAAAGAGCTTGATTTAAAAGATTTATGAAGTTGGGCTTTTCTTCTTTTCTTCTTTTTCTCTTTTCCTTTGAGATGATCTTCCTTTAGATGAAATTGAAGCTTTGGAAGAATCCTTGATGTAGAGGCTTTTGAAAGAACTAGGACTCTCTTCTTCTCTTTTTGATTTGATGAAAATTGTTTAAGATGAACTTTTGAATACTTTGGATTTCTCTAAATTTAATTTCGAACAAAGGAATTTCGGATTTGAACTTTTTTTCTTTTGATTTTTCACCTCAGTTCTCTCTTTTCAAAAAGGTCGGATGACTCCATTTTATAATCTCCTCTAAATCTATTTTTGATGAAAACTAGCTGTTAAAAGTACTTGAGGATGTGTTTAGCATGAAAGAGGAAAGAGTCATGAAAATTCGTTAGTCAAGCTCTAGAGTCGTCTCTGATACTTCTAAAATCCATCTCTAACAGGTTAGAGTCAGCTCTAACAAGACCTGGAGTTGACTCTAACTCGGGATATACAAAATAGGAACATCCGCCCATCACAGAGTTGGCTCTGATTTTTTGAGGGGTCAACACTTCTTGTACGAGAGTCAGCTCTAGCTAATGTGGGAGTCAGCTCTAATGAAGTTCCAAAAAATCACTCTCTGTATAATTATTAAAGTCGGCTCTAATTTGATGCAAAAATGAGACTCTCTGTCTTTCGATTAGAATCGGCTCTAATCTCTATAGGAGTCGGCTCTAATCCATGCCGAAAGTGCCAAACAGTTTGATACGCTCCGGAGTCAGCTCTAATACTTCTAGAGTCAGCTCTAATTACTAAAACTTGACACTTGATATCAGACAAGGATTCAACCTCAATTTCTTTTGGATTTTGATTAATTAAATATTTTAAATTTCTGAAACACTTAATCAAAATCATTAGTAACAGAAAAAATATACTCATGTGGTTTTTATTATTCATTAAAATCAATAATTGAGTCAACAATCTCTTCATTTTTGATGATGATAAAACACTGAGTATATGCATATAAAATTAAATTTTAAACTTCAGCTATTAAATAACTTTTCAATCAGAGTGATAGTAAACAAAATTTCAACATGATTAACTTGAATAATAACTCCATTTCAATATTTAGTTCAACGAATCAATTAATTCAAATAATTTATTTTAAAGGCAATAAACTTATTTCAAATTCTATAAGATCTAGGCTTCCCCTGAGTAGTTGCTTCCCCTACGTATGTGCATGATATATAAAATCAATATGTATACAACTCTTTTCCTTTTTTGTCATCATCAAAAAATAAGAAAGCATAGGATAGTCCTTGCTCAAGATAAGATTCAAATTAACTAATTTAGAATTAAACATCATAGAATAAAATAAGAATTCAAACATTTCAAAGATATTTAAGAAATTTTATTAAGTCATCAGAGTATCTTCTACAACTTTCATTGATTACATAAGACCAAGTACAAGTTAAGTGAAGTACAAACTGAATGTGAAACAAACATAAAACAACAACATAATATATCATTTAGTAAAATCTTAAGTACAATCTAAAATTCCTAAACTATAAAGTCCTAATATCTAAAGATAAGCTAAGATATGTTGGATTTGAATTGATTTGCTGGATCAGCGGGAGAGGCAGGGATCATTCACTTCAAACTCTCAGAAGCCTCTTCAATTCAGCTAAAATTTCTCCCATTCCTCCTACTTGAGTCTTGAAATATTCCTTCATCAGCTCTTCAATCTGGGATGAGGCTTTTTGAATATTAACTTGAAGTTCTGCAGAAGACTTTGCATAGACATTTGATTCTTCTGCAATGCCTTTGATTCTATCCAGAATATGCTGCAACTTAGTTTTCAAACCATCAGCAAAGGAATTGATTGAGTTTTCAATCTTTTCAATTTTTTCTCTCCAAGAGATAAACTAGTTGCTTGATGTTCAAAAATTGATCCCGAATACTTTTATTCATCCTTTCTTCATGCTCAGCCAAAATAGACTTCATCATTTCTTTAATTTGCATCATTTGCTCTGTTGTGAAAGTAGAGGATGATGCTGTAGGTGCTGCTGGTGGTGGTGCTGATAAAGAGCTTGATCCAGATGGAGAAAAAGATGATCCAGAACCAAAGGATCCATGTGCAGGTGCTGAAGGCCCGGGGACCTCCTCAATATCATCATCAACATCAATTCTGACTCCTCCGATCGGCTCAGACATGTCACTCTATCTCCTCCTTTTCCATTGATCATTAATCTTTCTGAGTCCCATACAACATAGAGTAGAAATGTTGTAGTAATCAGTGTGCCTTAACTTCTTTTGAGGCTCATTGTCTAAGATATCTACCCTTTGGCTTCTGAAAATAAGTGTCAATACCATTCCGTAGGGTAGGGTGGATCTCTTCTTTGTGCCGGCCTCTACCATATATTCAATCATCATTCCGGCTAAATTTATTGGATACCCAGTTAGTACACAATCCATGATAGCAACATCCCCCTCAGAAACATACTCAAATCTTTCAATTTTCGAAAACAAAATCCTGTTGCAGATATTATGTAACAGCCTCAACTACAAACTTAATTGATTTGCAAAAAATTATTCAAATTCATTAACCTCTCTCCCCAGCATTCTTGACAAAGCTTCACAGCAGTCAGAGGGGTGAGTCGCAGTTAATCTAGCAATAGACATTTCTAAAATATTTTCCAAAATCTTAGAAGTTATGTGAACCCAAGTTCCTCTCACATAACTCACCAAACCGTCATCTTCTCTACCAACATTATTGTAAAATTCTCGAAAAAGGGCAAGATAGGTAGGTACATCTAAAGAATATACTTTCTCTCAGCCCATATTCCTCAAAAGTCTTCCAATCTCAAAACCCTTAAAGTCAAGAAAGTGAAAATCTACCTTTCTCCCTATAGTAATCACCTTTCCAGCCAAGAAATTGATGTGAGGTGAGGGTGGAGATGGAATGGCCTATGGTATGGAAGTGGAAGAAGATGATGGAGTGCTCGGTGAGGGTAGTCTTGTCGGACGTCGCACATACCTCCTCCCAGTGGTGACGGCAACTCCGATGGAGGATGCACGACGCTTGGGTACCATTGGAGATCAAAGAAAGTTGAAATCAAGGGTATTTGAAAGTTTGAATGGAGTGGAAGAGAGTTTGAAATGATTTAGAGATGATTTAGTTTGGAAAAGTGTCGGCTTTGTCCTAAAAATATTGACTGGGGACCATTTAGAGTTGGCTCCCGCAAAGCATGGAGTTAGCTCTAAACCGATTTAACAGTCAGTACTCGAAATAGAGTCAGCTCATGCAGTAACTAGAGTCAGCTCTAATAAGTGGATAGAGAGTTGTAAACTTTTGAGTCGACTCCAACTCCAGTAGAGTTGGCTCTATGACAGTTTCAATAAAAGAATAGGAGTTTCAAGATCTGAAACTTGTTAAGCCAAGCATAAAACTCTAGATAATTTTTTCTTAAAAATATGGGAGATCAATGAATCAAACATCTAGATGATTTTTCTTAGAAACATAAGAAATTTTTTAAGAAAATAGATTGAAATCTAGATAATCATTCTTAGGAATTTTAAATCTACTCTAATGGATCACAAACACCTAATTCTCCTCTAAGATAGCAAAATCTCTCTTCATTTAAAGATTTTGTAAATAATCAGCTAATTATTTTTTAGTACATACATAATCAAGACAAACATCATTGTTAGCAATATGTTCTTTAATGAAATGATGTCCAACTTCTATATGTTTAGTTCTAGAGTGTTAAATTGGATTTTTGGCAAGGTTTATTACACTAGTATTGTCATACCTAATTAGAATTTTATCAAGTATGATGCCATAATCTTTAAGTTGTCGCTTAATCCAAGGATTTATGCACAACAACTTCCACCTGCAACATATTCAGCTTCAGCAGTTGATAATGCAATTAAAATTTTCTTTTTGTTAAACCAAGAGATTAAGTTACTATCAAGAATTGGCATGCACCACTTGTGCTTTTCCTATATAATTTATAGCCAGTAAAATCAGAATCAAAATATACAATCAAATTAAATTGTGAGTCTCTAGAATACCATAATCCTACATTTTTTGTACCATTTAAATATCTAAATTTTTTTTTTACAGCAATTAAGTGAGATTTCCTAAGATCAGATTGATATCTAGCATATAAACATACAACAAATATGATATTAGGTCTACTAGCTGTTAAATAAAGTAGAGAACCAATCATACCTCTATAAAGTTTTTGATCTACTTTCTTACCATCTTTATTTTTATCGAGTTTACATGAAGGACTCATTGGTGTACCAATAGTTTGACAATTTTCATTTTAAACTTCTTAAGAATTTTTTTTGTATATTTTGTTTGGTTAATGAAAATTCCTTCTCTCTTGTTTAATTTGAAGTTCAAGGAAAAACTTTAGTTCTTCCATCATGCTCATTTCAAATTCTTCCTGCATTAATTTAGTGAAATCTTGATGAAGAAGATTATTAATAGCACCACATACTATGTCATCAACGTAAATTTATATAACTAATAATTTTTTTTAAAAAAAATAGAGTGTTATCAACATTACCTGTAAAAAAATTATTTTCAATCAAAAATTTACTAAGTCTATCATACCAAGCTCTAGGTGCCTGTTTTAAACCATAAAGTACTTTGTGTAGTTTAAAAAGATGATTTTAAAATTCATGATCCTCAAAATCAGGTGGTTGTTCATTAATATAAACTTTTTTATTTATAAAATCATTCAAAAATGCACTTTTTATATCCATCTAAAATAAGTTATATTCATGCAACATACAAAAGCAAGTAACAATCTTATGGCTTCTAATCTAGCAACTGGCGCAAGCTAATAATATACCTTCATCTAACTTGGCATCAAACTTTCCTAGGTTGTCCTTTTCATTGTTATGAATGAAACATCTATAGCAAATGCATGAAAATAGCTAATATTTGGTTTTTTATCATGCCATAGTTCATAGGAAGTTTTCTTAAGAATTGATCTAATCAAGGCTCTATTTAGGATGCAACATGCTGTATTTATAGCTTTCGCCCAGAAATATTTTGAGAGTTGGCTTTCACATAGCATGGTACGAGCCATATTCTCTAGAGTACTATTTTTTATTTTTACCATCCCATTTTGTTGAGGTGTCCTAGATGCTAAAAAATTATGATGGATGTCATTTTTAATGCAAAAGTTTTCAATTAAATGATTTTCAAATTCAGTTTTATGATCACTTCTAAGAGACACTATGGTAGTATTTTTCTCATTTGTGACTTTCTTGAAGAATTTCAGAAATACCGAGAAAGTCTCATTTTTATGAGTTAAAAATAGTATCCAAGTGAATCTAGAGTAATCATCTACTATCACAAGACCATATTTTTTTCCTTCTAGACTAGTAGTTCTAGTAGGTCCAAAAAGGTTCATGTGTAGTAGCTCGAGTGGACTAGAAGTTGAAACAATGTTTTTGGATTGGAAAGAGTTCTTAGTTTGTTTTCCAAATTAACATGCATCACAAACTCTATTGTTTTCAAAATCTAACTTTGGAAGACCTTTAACCAAATCCATTGTAAGCAATTTTGAAATCAAGTGTGTGCTTGGATGACCTAATATATGATGTCATAGCCATCCAATCTCATTTACCTTAGCATTATCAGTAATTAGGCAATGGTTACTTATAGATAAATTATCCAAGTCAATTAAGTATACATTTCTATTTCTATTTACAACAAAGATAATGCTATTATCAATGGAATTAGATACCATGCAAATAGATGCTTCAAAGAAAACTTAAAACCTTTATCGCATAGTTGGCTAATGCTAATCAAATTGTGTTTCAAGCCATCAACATATAAATATTTTTAATAAAGGTGGATGGGGTGATCTGAATTTTATCGATACCTATGATGTGACCTTGACCATTATCTTCAAAGGTCACACACTACCTTTTTTGGCTTCCAGGGTGATGAATTGATCTTTGTCATCCATCATGTGTCTTGAGCAGCCGCTGTCAAGATACCATTTTCTTTTGATCCTTTGGTTGCAAGATATATCTGCAAAGCAATCACATCTTATGTTTAGGTACCCAAGCCTTCTTGGGTCCTTCATGGTTAGTAGCAGCAAATATAGTTCTTTTTGAAACCCAAATTATTTTACCTTTATGACCAGCATCCATATGAAATATTTTATGGTTGCAAACATAGGATTTATGTATTTTCTTACCATAATAAAATAGAAAATATTATTTTCAACTGATTTCTTAATAAAGAAATTGTTAACTAATTTTTATTTCTTATGTGGTTTGTATCCCAAATTGGCCTCATCAAAAATAGCTCTTTGATTATTCAAAAGCAAATTAAGTCTTTTCGAGCTATAAGTAAATTTATCAATAATATTTTTATATTTGTAACTTTATTTTTAATTTTTTGATTTTCAGAAGAAATTATATTTTCCTCTTTTTCTAAATCTTGCTTTTCCAATTCAATGGTAAATTCACTATGATTTTTAGTTTTTTAAATTTTGTTCTTTGCTTTCAAAATTTTAAAATCATTTAGCAATTCATTAAAAGCACCATAAAGTTCATCAAATATAAAATCATAGATATTGCTTTCAGAACATACCTCTTCTTCATTACCCATAAGACATATGTTAGCAACTCTTGTTGTTCATCTTCGGATAAAGATTCCTCATTGTCACTCTAAGTTGCAACATATGTTTCCTTTTTCTTTTTATATCCCTTTTTGAGCTAAGGACATTCAGATTTGTAATATCCGGGTTTTTTATATTCATAGCATATCACGAGATCTTTCTCCTTCTACTTATCCTTTTCTTTATCTCTTTCCAACTTGATACTAGGTTTTCTTTTATGAAATGGCTTCCTTCTTTGCATGAATTTTTTGAACTTTCTTGCAAGAAGAGTGGTGTCATCGTCGTCTTCATCTTCTTCATTGCTACTCTTTTCCTTTTCAGCAACTTTTAATGCAATTGCCCTTTTCTTCTTCACATCTTCAAGATGTTACTTCATTGTAAGTTCATGGGTCATGAGTGATCCAAGGAGTTCCTCCAAAGGTAAACTGTTGAGATCTTTAGCTTCTTGGATAGCTGTCACTTTTGCTTTTCATGCTCTTGGAAGGGACCTAAGAATTTTTCGAACAAGCTCAGAGTTAGTATAGGTCTTTCCAAGACATTTTAATCCATTCACTATATCAGTAAATCTAGTGCACATGCATGTGATGGATTCAATCTGATCCATGTTAAAGAGTTCATATTTATGCACAAGAATGTTAATCTTGGACTCTTTAACCTGGTTGGTACCCTCATGGGTAACTTTCAACCAATCCCATATTTTCTTGGTTGAGATGCAAGTAGATATTTTATTAAATTCATTTGCATCCAATGAGCAGTATAGGACATTCATAGCCTTGGCATTGAGCTGGGTCATTTTCCTATCATTTTTATTCCAATCCCTTTCGGGCTTAGGAATAATGGATCCATCTACTAAGTGTGTGGGAGTGCTAGGACCATTGATAATGACACTCTATAAATCATAGTCTAAAGCTTGAATGAATATCCTCATTCTAGCTTTCCAATATGAGTAATTTATGCCATTAAACAACGGTGGATGATTTATGGATTGTTCCTCAGAAAAAGAAGAACCAGCTTGAGCTGCCATTTGCATTTTTAACTCTTGATTGTTAGATCAAGGAAGGATGAGCTCTAGCTCTGATACCAATTATTGGCCCAGATGGCAACCCAAGAGGGGGGGGGGGGGGGGGGGGGGGTGAATTGGGTTATTAAAACTTTCAACACTTGAAAACAGTTTCTCAAAGTAATGCACAAGAAAGAATGTAATGAAACTAGTGTAAGAGTGCAAAACAGAGTATATAAGATAGTATAGAGAGAAAGAGAGACAAGCATGATAAACACAAGAAATTTATAATGGTTCGGTGTTAGCTACACCTATATCCACTCCTAAGGAACTCTTGGGACTTTACTATAATCATCCTGATTATAGTAGAGTTGTTTGACAAGCTCATAACTCAAACTTGTTGTTTTACAATAGGATCACAATGAACCTAGCTGGTTTTTATAGGTTCATCAGCACAAAACCTATCCCAAGCTTTTTAGCTTGAACAAGGCCAAACTGTCTTCTTTGATTCAATCCCCTGATTGAATCAATAAACACGAGTAAAAGTGAAATAAGTAAAAGTAAAATAGTTACAACAGAAATAAAGCTCCTCAAATGAGCAAATAAGACAATATAATCAAGATAAAATAGAAGAGCTTGATTTAGAAGGTTTCTGAAGTTAAGTTTTTTTTTCTTTTCTTCTTTTTCTCTTTTCTTCTGAGATGATCTTCCTCAAGATAGAATTAAAACTTTGGAAGAATCCTTGATGTAGAGGCTTTTGGAAGAACTAGGGCTCTCTTCTTTTCTTTTTTGATTTAATGAAAATCCTCCAAGATGAACTTTTGATTACTCTAAATTTCTCTAAACTTAGTTTCGAACAAAGGGAATTCGGATTTGAACTTTTTCTTTTTGATTTTTCACCTCAGTTCTCTCTTTTCAAAACGGTCGGATGACTCCCTTTTATAATCTCCTCTAAATTTATTTTTTGATGAAAACTAGCCATTAAAAGTACTTAAGGATGTGTTTAGCACGAAAGAGGAAAGAGCCGTTGAAATCCGTTGGACAAAAGTCAAGCTCTGGAGTCATCTCTGATACTTCTAAATCTATCTTAACATGTTAGAGTCGGCTCTAACAAGACCTAGAGTTGGTTTTAACTTGGGATATGCAAAACAGGAACATCCGCCCATCGCGGAGTCGGCTCTGGCTTTTCGAGGGGTCGACACTTCTCGTGCGGGAGTCAGCTCTAGCTAATGCGGGAGTCGGCTCTAATGAAGCTTCGAAAAATCACTCTTTGTATAACCATTAGAGTCGATTCTAATTCTCTACAAGAGTTGGCTCTAATTTGATACAGAAAAATGAGACTCTCTATCTTTCGATTAGAGTCGGCTCTAATCTCTGCAAAAGTCAGCTCTAATATGTACCGAAAGTGCCAAACAGTTTCAATACGCTCCGGAGTCGGCTCTAATACTTCTAGGGTCGGCTTTAATTATTGAAACTTGACACTTGACATTAGACAAGGATTCAACCTCAATTTTTCTTGGATTTTGATTAATTAAATATTTTAAATTTCTAAAATATTTAATTAAAATTATTAGTAACATAAGAAATATATTCATGTGATTTTTATTATTCATCAAAATCAATAATTGGGTCAACAATAATTATATGCTAATTTTTGATGCTCTTGACATATCTTGACGGGGATTATAGATTGATTTTTGATGCTATTAACGAAGAACTTCATCGGTAAAAGGTCTTTTGAAGCAAAGATTGAGTTTAATTTTTTTATATATAAATAAATTTTATCCAATGAACCAAGAATCAACATCAACAATTATTACCCTATTTTTGCTATTTTATTAATTTTATCTAATTATAACCTTCTCTCACCATCAGGTTTTGCATGTACTCTCAACATACTGTCTCATGCAGCCGGAACTAAAATTGGAAAAGGACTTTTAAAAGGATGGAGATCCATCAATGCTTTTTAAATAATCTAAACGAAGCTGTGAGGGGATGTGCTGCTTTCTTTAGAACACTACTTTTATGGTTTACAAAGTTACAATTAGTAAAATATTTCGATCGGAGCTAACCATGAGAGCGAACCTAGTTGGAACAAATTATAAGAACAGCCCTATGAAAAACATTAATGTTTCCTTTTCTTGAGTGATCATCTTATGGATTGGATATGCATTCCCCAACATTAATGCAAAAAGTTTGAATGCTCTGTCACGAGATAAATGTTGGATCCATATTTCAAATTTTGCTTCCCGTGGACATTTTTTAATTTATGAAACATTATTTTCTTGCTGCCAGAAACCTAACAGAAATCTGAAATATTAGTTATATATAATTAAACTTTCATATTTTTTAACTATATATTAGCTGATGACAAATATATTATAATACTTGAATAAAATTAGAAGAATTCGTTTAGTTATAAGAACAGTTAATCTAAGAAATGACACCTTGTTCACAAGGTTCAACTAAATTGCATCTAACCTATTACTAATAAACAATCATTTTCTTTTACAACTCAATAAAATCATCATAAACTAAATTTTATTCATCCTTTGATAATTTTATCCTATTTTTTCCCCCTTTTTTTTTCATAGGCTAAAACAATGACAGCCCGGATCTGAAACTTAAAGATCAAATTAAAATGGAACAAACATATCAACATAGGTGGACATTTCTTTTACCTACAAATAAATAATAAAATATTGAGTTAGATAATTTAATTCTTCCATGAAAGCTAATCTCTTTTTAAATAAATTCTTAGAATCACAATTGTCAGTCGATTAATAAATATATTCTGGTTACAATTTTATATCATTTTTCCAAAAAAATTATTTATTCTTTTATTACATAAACTAATGTTTATAATTACATTACCTTGCCGGGCATAGCCCGAGCATCATACTTGTAAACATTAAAATCAAAGACAATAAGCTGACATCAACGAATAATGTAGAGGTGCTACAACCCCACTTAGAAATAAAAATTATTATGATATAAACTTTTGATCCCTTTGTAGCATTAATTAAAGTTGCTCAACAGTTTCTCAACGACAATCAAACGATCACTGTTCAAGGTTCAAATGGAGTTCAGAAGTTGCAAAAAAAACTTGGCAACTTAAATTAGGCGCTGAGTGTGGCGCCAGAACCTCTGCGGCACTCGTTCAGCATGTCCAAATAAAACTGGCACTTGCTAATTTCGCTACCATTGCTGTTGATGCACTGCACCCAAAGAAGACAGAAGGACATAAAAAAAGCTTTAGTTTTGACATCTCAATCACTACAGCTTTATGAATCTAATAAAAATTAATCCAAAAAAATCCCGTGCAAAAATACGCCACTTAAACGTGAGATGTGATCTTTCCACAGGACCAAACAAGGTGAGAATCATGATAATAGATGTGGTACATAGCATAAGCATTCATAAAAAGTCTCTAACAGGGTTTTATTCAGCACAAATCCACTGTAAGAAGCGAACCAATATTGTATTCTAGCTCATTAGCACGAGGACAGTCTATTTCCATTCAATGATGCATTCAGCAAGTAGGCCAATGGAGAAAAAAGGAAAGAAAAAAGACATTGAAGGGACTTACTTCTTGGAAGGCCTTTGAGTGAACGCTGCATGCATCAGTTCCAACAGCACTGCTCATTGGGGCAGGGGCGGCAGCAGCAGCAGCAGCAGGGGCTTCAGTGGCCACAGTTTCATGTTTAATGGTACGGGGACCCAAAACAGCATCAACAGCCCTATGAGCAATACCACTGCCCACACCAAAAGCCATACCTGCGACAAGGCATTAAGATTAACAGATGCACCAAAAGATTCAAACTGCAAGTTGAAATACATAGGTAATGATGCTAAAGCTAACCTTCAGCCATGGTGGATCCAATTCCTCCAAGAAGAGATCCACCTCCTCCTTGAACAGGAGCAGGAGGTGGAGCCTGATGTGCTGAAGCAACAAAATTAAGAAATCAGTGACTTCCATCAGGAACTAAGACATGTCCCAAATACATGAGAAGAATGAAGATAACAACAAAATCCCAGAAACGTCCACCTATCTCCAGAGATCATAGGTTAAATGACAAGAAATGAAAAAAAAAGATATTTCATTTTCTATCTTTTATTTTTTTTTTAAACTCAGAACATCAAGTAAATAAAAAGAAGTTTGAAATAGTAAAGAGATAGTCCATCCTCTAATTCCTTCTATACAAAAATGAACCATTTTACGCCTATATTTCCAAGAGCCTCTTTGCCAGTGCCTTTTATGAATGCAGACACAAGGAACCGGCTCAGGTTGATGTGAAAACTTGAAGGCACAGAGGCAATGGCTTTAATCACAATACAAAAAGGAGGAAATTTTAAAAAAAGATAGATAAGTTGCTTAACCTCAGTTAAATGAGAGCATGACAAACCAAAGTTATTATAATTGGATAATAAGAGAAGATGATTCATTATGTAAGCAGGCACAAACTGACATTCCAGACTACAAAGTAGCATCTTAATGATCAGTTAGACAACCGAAACATCATACACAAAAGATTCAAAGAAAAATGTGCACTAGTTGCTTTATCCAGTCCAGTTTAACAATGAATAAAACCAAATGATGGATAATACTCTGGAGAAAAAATGTAAAATCTTTGGTTTAAATATATGATACCAAGATTTACATCAAGATATATAATAAAGACAATGAAAGCTAATCAGTTAACTTTTGGGGACAATTATAGCAAAGAGAAAGCCAAGTAATACCTTGTTGAGGCGGGTTGCTCACTGGAGTATGACGTGGAGCAGCACGAGGGGCTGGTCGTCCTGCAAGGTCAATTTAAACACAATAATATGCATAGTCATGACCAATGGAACAGAGTAAACAAACGGTTTGGACTTAAAACAAGACCAATGTATGTGAAACAAAAAAAAGTTATTTAACAAAATCTCAAGAAGATTGATCATATTTTCTTAGTCAAATAATTGACATAATTTTTGAAATACGAGAAAAAATGCCTAAATGTATGTGCTCTGTTGTGGATCTGCAAGGAGTGATGCATGCGCCAGGTGTGTGTTCTAGCTAGAAATATGAGAAGCACTGAAGATAGACAACCTAATGGATTCCAACAAACAAATGCATTAATAAGAAATAAAGTTACAGTATGGAATAAATATTGAAGCTGAGCAAGAATGTTTCATATCTTTCCATGATAAGTGCTTGGGATGCTTGCCCTTTATGTATTCTCTCAAGTCACTACCAGATTACAGTTATTTATTTACTGATTTTGGGAACTAGGAAAGGAGAAAGTCCTGAAGAAATCAGTTAAGTGCTGGATTCAAACCCTCACCACCCAGTGACTTTACTAATTGAGCCTACCCTCTAATGCAGTACACTTATAAATTAAATACCTGGCAGTGCCCCAATCATGATGCAACAAAAATACATAGATATGGCATACATGATTATTCTGTCACAAGAAAAGAGAGGTACAAACAGCTTGGATGAAGTCCATGATCCGAAGAAAACTTCCACATGGAAACCAATATGTTTAGAAGCAATTAAAAAGGTAAAAACAAAAGAAAACTATTTAAAATAACAACAATATCATGGCTAGCCGAACAACCATTATGATGGAAAAAGGAGCCTTGGTCTTAGTAGCTCCCTTAAAAAACTCTAACAATGATCATTACTCTGAGTTTTAAGTTATAGATCTTCAAATGTATCCTCCACTATGGGCCTTAAAGAATGACATTTATTTGTTATCCTCCTTTGGCCATACATTATTTATTACAATCCTTGCACCCTCTTACACAAGCATCATGCGATTAACATCCTCAGACCACAAATCCTCCCATGCAATGAGATGAGACCACCCTCCCTTAAGTTCCCTCAAACAAGGATATTAGAAAACTCCTCCTCTTCTCATCCCTCTAACAAGCTAATACTTGATTATTATTACCCCAAATGTCCTTACCTCACCCACCAATTAATATTCAAAAACACTGAAGCACAAAAATTTAGACCCTTTTAGAGAGATTAAGGTTAACCGTAGGAGGGGATGGTTGGCAGCTCATCTTACTACTTTATCTCCCACCAAGCATTGATTTCTCTAGGAGGCTTGTCGCTATCCTTTGCACCCCAAGCACAACAACTCATTCAGGCTTCATTACCAGATAGAAAGCAAAAGATAATCTAGCTCTAACGTGTTCCTCCTTACATCATGTAGAGATCGATGTCTTCTCAAAAGAGTGGAGAAGTTTTTAAGATCCATATAAATTTCTCAGAATTGCTTAAAACCGTAATGGTTAAGCCAACTAATCTAGCCAATCCATAAAAGATAATCAACCAATCCAATCTTCAAGTTTTGTAATTAAACCAAATTTGCAGCCAATCCAATCTTCAAGTTTTGTAATTAAACCAAATTTGCAGTCCTATCGTGCATTTCTATTTGTAAGCGGGCCATACACTTCTACACTCCATAAATCTTTAAGAACATTAAAACGGGAAATCTAAACCAGCTCGTGAAGGAAAAGATGAGCAGCTGCATTAATCACTCAGACAATACCCGACCCCACCAGTGGAGCTCATGAAAAATGTGATCAATGATGGCACTCCGCCTGAAAGTTCTCTTATTCCTTGCATTTGAAACTTAATCACCCGCTTTAATAGGTCAGATATATAACAAGCGATGAAAAGGTCAAGAAGCCATGGGCCCGTCTGGTAGGTGAGTTGGGTTGGATTTTTTGTTCCCGAAAATAAAAAATCTAACTCATAGCATGAAAAACGTGTTTGGCCAGACTATTTTAGAAAATATATTTCGTAATGATTCTAAAAATCTGAATAAATTTGAACAATGTCGAAGCTTTGGATTCATTTCAAACGTTTTTTAGATTTTATCCTTTCTTTCTCAAAATGCTCGAAACTTGCGGATTCGCCTCTTTCTTCTTTCCACGACCTTTTTAAGTTCAAAAACAGTTTTCAAAAACACCGTCCAAACATATTCTCGAATACTAAAAATTATAACACAACTCAAATATTTGGACACAATCCATATTTTCAAAAACAGTTTTTTGGATCACAAACCAAACAGGGCCCATGATTTCACGTCATCACCGTCTAGCTTAACCAGAGCACAATTAACCACCGCCCTTTACAAGCTTTAATTTATTGCAGATGCCCACAGATATTGTTCAATACATTGGCCGGAAGAACAGGAAATTAAAAAAATAAGAAACCAAAACCAAACTTAAGAACTGAATTAAATAGAGATGAATACACAGTTAAAAAAAAAAAAAAGAATCGGTACCTGACGTTGCCAATTTATCCAAAAAAACAATTCATTTACAGACATATTTCCATCCAAAGATAAAGTTATTGACTTTTTTTCAAGTTTTTTTTTTCATAGTGGGCATAAATCTATTAAATCCAGACAGAAGAAATTACATCTCGTCAACGGATTGAACACAACACTCGCGTTTTACAGCAAGGCCCAACGAGTGAATTAAAATCGATCCACGAAGAGATCAAAAAGATCCCACCAAGATGATAGATTAAACTACACGAGAATAGAAGAAGGCAACGAAGCATTGGAGACGTACCTGAAGAGCTTCGGCGAGGCATGATGGCTAATGAAAGCGGAACGAAAGAGGCGAAGACGGAACCCTAGAAAGCCGGCAGCGAGAATATCGGAGCCCGTTTGGGGGCGATGGTAGGGGATATTTATAGGCGGCGGGATCAGCAGAGACGGCGGAAAGTTTCCCATTGTTATACCTTCGGTTTTCGGGAATATTCGGAGGTTATCGGCCTTGGTCTAGAAGTTTCAAAGCCCATCCGGCTTGAAGATTTAAGCAGAAAGTCAACCGAACGATGTAACTTGTCCAACTTTCCAAATGCTTTCTTTCTTTCCAAGAATGAAATTAAAAATTTTGCAGCCATTTTTGAAGCTCTCTGTTTTGACATTTTCACCAATTAAATTGTTTTCAAGGTCAAAATGTTTATTTATATTCTTGTCTGTCGATCAAATTAAATACATCTACTTTCTATCACATGTAACATTCCTCTCCTAACTCATTTTGTAATGTAACATAAATTGTACTTGTTTAATTAAAACTTTGGGTAAAAACAGTTCGTATGAAAGAATAATGATTGTTGTGAATTGATCCTCTTTTGAACCTCCCAATATGAACAGGGTCCAACTCTTTTAACCCGTGTTTGAATGGAGAGTTAGAAAGAAAACAAATTAAAAAAAATAAAATAAAAAAATAAAATTTATCTTGTTTGGATGGAGAAAAAGTTAGAAAGGAAAAAAAATTAAAGAAAAAATAGAGAAACAAAATGATGATCCCACCAAAAAGTTCTCTCTCCAAAATTGAAGAGATTTCGGAGAAAAAAGTCAAAGTGCTCTTAATTTTTTTTTTTCATTTCGATTTTGATTCTTCCAAAGAAAAAATTGATGTATTTTTTAATCATTTTTAATAAGAATATTATTGTTATTGTAAATTATTAATTTTTCTTTTCTCTTTCTTTTTTTTCACCCATCCAAATAGAAGGAGAGAAAATATTTTCTCTTCTTTTCATTTTCTCTTCCTTCTCTTTTTTTTTTTTCTTCTTACCTTTCTCTCCATTCAAACAAAGTATTAGTTTATATTCATGCATATTCGTAGTAATTTGACCTTTTGGCTTAGACCATGTTCCGCATGATATCTACATGTCCTAATTGATGAAGATAATAAATAAAAAAAGGGAGAATTTTTGTCATGGGCTTAGCTTTTTTTCATCAAGACCATATGGGGCACCTCGTTATCACTAAAGTCAATTAGCAAAGGCAATAAACCTAAAACAAAGGTAATGCCAAATGAAATGTATCAAAATAAACAATGAGACACATACAATGATAAGCAATAAGAATAATATATTTATTGATAATTAGAAGGTTACAAGTTTATTTAACCATCACTCAGGCTACTATTAAAAAAGCTATAGAGGCAAAGAAGGTAACAATGAATATCTTAAGAACTTACTAAAAAACTGGTTTAGTAACAATGCATCTTCTCAAGGAATTGAGAAGCATTTCAGTTCGTCGGCCTCTTGTCTAGACCTTTGACAAATGAAAACACCCAAAAAAAATGCCATTGTGGTGGTTGTGCATGACATCTATATACAATTATGTATAAATGGTGTCAGAGGCCATGACCATAGCATAATGCTTAGGCAAAATGACACTTTATATATGATGAGGGATAAAATTATCATCGCATTAATGTGTACGTGTACCATCTATTGGGTCGAGACCAATCTTGACATCCCATTAGCCAGCTGTCATACTCGAAAGACACCGAAGCCGTTCTCATACCTCGACGAACCGAGCCATTCTCGTACCTCGACGAACAAAGCCATTTTCATACCTCGGCGAACCGAGCTATTCTACGCCTCGGCCAGACCGATGCGCCTAAGCACCTCTGCAGAATCAAGCGCGAGAGAGCTCCAAATTCATGATGGCCGAACAAGATTCCAAACGGGGAATTAAGCAAACAGTACCAGAAGTGGCCTAAGGGCCATAAAAGTGGCTTAGGGCCTACATAATCACTGAATCTCAAGGCATCAACTAGCTCTCCTAGCCGTCGATCCTCTAACTAACAAGATACGGATCCTATCGGCCTCGTAACAAACTTGATTCGAATCCAATTTGAATCCTAACAGTTTTCAGACCCCCGGTGATGCGCCCAAGGAATCAGGTGATCGCCTATAAATACCCTAGCCCTGAAGTCTCTTAGGTATGCCTCCACTGACACTCTAACTAAGAAAGCTCCATTAGAGCTTAAGCAGAGCTCCGGGTTCTCGAGAGGCCATTGACATTGAGGAACTCTTCTGCGAAAGCCTTCTCCTCATATCTGCTTGCTGTGAATTTCCACTGACTTGGACGTCGGAGGGTCTTCCGCAGAGGGCCACCCTAAACGCTCCCAGCGTAAGGACTGTCTTGCAGGTCCCATCAGGGCGAGAGACCAGCGTCTAGATCCGGAGTCGAGCTGCACCCAAATCGGAGAGCGGATTTCTGCGGCAATAGATTGGCGCTAGAGGAAGGGCCTCAAGTCCTGTAAACTTGTAATCCATGAGACAAGGTTCAAAACCAGAAGAAGAATCCTCTAATGGCCAATCGGAAGAGAGCCACATCTGATGCCCAAGATCAGGCCGCCTCTCAAAGGCCTGATCCAATCGGCAGTGTAGCACCTCTGCTACCGCCGCCAGCTGAGACCCCTTCACCATCGACAGTGGCGGTGACGCTGGACCAGTTTGCTGCCCTGGTTCAGCAAATCCAGACACTGACCCAGCTGGTCCAGGGACTCCAGGGGGTTCCCTGCCCAGCTGTTCCTGCTCCACAGCTTCATGAAGAGGTAGCTGCTCCTGTCCCGCCAGCAATCTCTTCTTCTAATCCACTCGAGGCAGCGGATTATCTTTCCTGACCCGCAAAGGCCAAACTAGTGCCACCACGAGCCGGAGGGAAAAGTCTGCTCAAGTCTCGACGGGCTCGCTCTCTTTCTCTGGTGTCTTCTCAAGATTTGATACCGCTGCCATCTTCCCATCATCCAATCCCTCCAACCACTTTGGACAAAGGGATTAGGCAGCAAATGCAGGAGATGCGTCGAGAATGGCATCAGGAGCTGGACGTCGCCAGACAAGCCCCTCTGACCCAGTCTAAGGCGAAGCAGGGCATTCCTTTCTCTGAAAGGATCATGAGGGAAGTGATTCCCCCTCACGTCAAGCTTCCCACTATTGAACCATACCATGGATCCACTGATCCCGACGACCACCTGAACAGCTTCAGATTCATCATGATGTTCTACGGAGCATCGGATGCAATCTTGTACCGAGCCTTCCCCTCTACTCTTAGGGGATCTGCTAGAACCTGGTTCAACAGCTTGAAGCCAGGTTTCGTTGATTCTTTTGACGAGCTGAGTTGTTTATTCATTAGCTAGTTCACCAGTAGCCGTCGCCAGCGATGGAGGTCTGATTTCCTCTCTGAAGTCAAGCAGAGAGAGGGGGAATCTCTGAAGAATTACCTTGACCGTTTTAATACAGCCCTTCTGGAGGTCGACCACCTCAATCATGAGGTGTCCATGTCTGCTTTGGCGGGAGGAGTGTCGAAGGAAGGGGACTTCTACTTAGCTCTGAAAGTCAACTACCCAAAGAGCCTCTCAGATATGATGTCCTTGGTGCATAAGTACGCCAGGGTTGAAGAGTCACAGAGGTCGGCTCAAGTCGAGCAACTAAAGAAGAAGGAGGCGAAAGGCTTGGATAAGCATCGGACTTACCGCTATGCAAGCCCGCCTCACCGTCAAAGAGCTCCTCCACCACCGCCTCCTCGAGATCGAACACAAAGCCTGGCTCGAAGATTTAACCAATACACTTCTCTCACCACGCCAAGAGCGTAGATCCTGATGGAGATTGAGCGCCAAATTCCTCGGCCTCCTTCTCTCTGAGGCAATGCAACTCGGAGGGATATAACCAAGTACTGTCACTTCCATCGGGATTATGGGCATGACACTGAGGAATGTTGGCAGCTCCAAAATGAAATTGAGCGGTTAATTCGATGGGGCAGGCTGGACCGTTTCAGGAGAGCCCCTGAGCCGAACAATGAAGGAAATTACCAACCCGAACCTCGCCAGCTTCCTCCGCCAAATCCCCCGATCGTTGGCAATGTTAACATGATAGCGGCGGTCGGCTCCCCGTCATCCTGGTCGGGCAAGGAAAGAAATCCACCAAAGAAGGCTCGGGTTGATGAGCTCTCTTTTTCTGATAAAGATTTTTGGGAGGTACAGTACCCCCATGATGATGCTCTGGTTGCATCCCTAAATGTGAACAACTATGATGTACACCGCATTTTAATTGATAGTGGAAGCTCTATTAATTTTTGTATTTTGAAGCCTTTGTGAGACTAAAATTCCGGCGGAAAGCCTCCGAGCCGTAGAGTCCTCCTTAGTAGGTTTTACGGGCAACTCCATAATCCCTGAAGGAGTTATTACTCTAACAGTCCGAGCCAGCACTTGGCCCCGCGTAGCTACTACGCTTATGGATTTTCTTGTAACCAAGCTTCGGTCCCCTTACAATGCCATCCTTGGCAGACCAGGACAAGTAACTCTCAAGGCCATCGTTTCCATTCCTCATCTCGCTATGAAGTTCCCCGCCGAATGGGGAGTGGGGGTTATTCAGGAAAGTCAAATCCAGGAAACCCGAGGTTGATGGGCTGGATGCTCGGGAAGACTTTGCTGAGCAGCGAGGAGAGCCAGCCGAAGAACTAGAAGAAGTGCCACTCGACGAGGTCCGGCCTGACTGAACCATAAAGGTTGGGTCGTAATTGAAAGGAAAGCTTCGACAAGACTTAGTCGAATTCCTTCAAAAAAATGCTGACGTCTTCGCCTGATCCGCATCAGACATGCCCGGGATTAACCCAGACGTTCTGGTCCATCGCCTCAGTGTGGATGAGACGTTTTGATCGATTAAGCAGAAGAAGAGAAGCTTCGCCCCTGTGCACCAAAAGGCTATTGAAGAGGAGGTAAACAAGCTCATTAAAGCCAACTTCATCCGGGAAGTCAATTACCCCGACTGGCTAGCAAATGTGGTCATGGTGAAAAAATCAAATGGCAAATGGAGGATCTGCATTGACTTCACCGACCTCAACAAAGCTTGCCCAAAAGATAGCTTCCCTCTTCCTCGGATCGATCAGCTTGTGGATTCAACTTTGGGCCACCAAATGTTAACTTTTATGGATGCTTATTCGGGTTACAATCAAATATGGATGGCTCCCGAAGATGAAGAAAAAATCGCCTTCATCACGACCGAAGTATTTACTGTTACCGAGTTATGCCTTTTGGTTTAAAAAATGCAGGTGCAACCTACCAAAGGCTGGTCAACAAAGTCTTCAAGGAGCAAATCGGTTAGAGCATGGAGGTATACGTTGATGACATGCTGATAAAGAGCAAAGAAGCACCTCGGCATGTCGAAGATCTTACAGAGAGCTTCACGACGCTCCAAAGATACCGGATGAAGCTCAACCCAACCAAATGTGCTTTCGGGGTCAACTTCAGAAAGTTCTTGGGAGAGCTTCACGATGCTCCGAAGATACCGGATGAAGCTCAACCCAACCAAATGTGCTTTCGGGGTCAACTTCAGAAAGTTCTTGGGTTTCATGGTCTCTCAACGAGGCATCGAGGCAAATCCGTAGAAGATCCAAGCCTTGCAACAGATGACCCTCCTGGGGTCAATCAAAGAAGTACACAGTCTCACCGGAAGGATAGCAACTCTTAACTGCTTCGTTGCTCGGTCGATCGAGAAATGCCTTCCCTTCTTCAAGGCACTCCGGTCAGCCAAGAATTTTCAATGGACCCCAGATTGCCAGAAGTCCTTTGAAGATCTCAAAAAATACCTTGGCTCGCCACCTCTCCTTAGCAGTCCGAAGCCAGGGGAAATGCTGAGTCTATACTTGGCGGTCTCTGAAGGCGCTGTCAGCTCTGTGCTGCTTAGAGAGGAAAACAAAGTTCAAAAACTAGTCTATTATGTCAACAAATTGCTCAGAGATGCCAAGACGAGGTATACTCGAGTTGAGAAGATGGTTCTGGCTCTGGTAATATCGATCCGAAAGCTGCGACCATATTTCCAAGCACATATTGTAGCGGTCTTAACTGACCAACCCATCAAGTCAATTATCCATCATCCAGAAGCATCGGAAAGAATGACCAAATGGGCTGTTGAATTGAGTGAACATGACATTCAGTATTAGCCTCGTCCAGCCATCAAAGCCCAGGTCCTGGCGGATTTCATCCTTGAATGCACCATACCCGAAGATGGTTCTACTTTGGATGCCCCTGAACAACCAAAGCCTAGTGCTCCATGGTTGCTCCATGCCGATGGTCCTCCAGTGCAAGTGGCTCTGGTGCCGGTCTGGTCCTCACCAGTCCGAAGGGGGCAACCTTCGAATATGGCATCCGATTCTCCTTCCCTGCCTCTAATAATGAGGCAGAGTATGAAGCCCTGCTCGCTGAACTTCGCATCGTCCACGAGCTCAAGGCTGAGAAGCTAAATGTCTACGCTGACTCTCAGTTAGTGGCAGGCTAGGTGCAAGGAGAGTTTGAAGCTAGAGAGGCAAACATGATTCGATATCTCCAAAAGGTGCGTGATTTGTCATCCTGCTTTGCTGAATTTAAAATTATTCAAATCCCGAGGGCTGAAAATGTGTGCACCGACCCTTTATCCCGCTTGGCAACCACGGACTCGATGGACCTTGAGCAGAAGTTCCACTTGGAAATCCTAGAGAAATCTAGCATCACCAATGCTGATCAGATAATGCAGGTCGACACCGAACCATCTTGGATAGATCCTATGCATAAATATCTCAAAGAAGGGCTACTACCCGCTGACAGAAAAGAAGCAAGAAAACTAAAAATGCAATCATCTCATTATGTTTTAATTGATGATCGGCTATATAAGTGATCCTTCTGTATTCCATTACTCAAATGCCTTCGCCCATCAGAGGTTGATTATGCTCTTCAGGAGGTTCACGAAGGCATCTGCGGTAATCATCTTGGCGGCCGAGCTCTGTGCCACAAAGTGTTGCGCCAAGGGTATTATTGGCCAACGATACAGAGAGATGCTGATGACCTTGTCCGAGCCTGTGATTCGTGCCAACGACACTCAAATGTCCAAAGGCTCCCCTTTGCTCACCTAACTCTTGTATCATTCCCTTGGCCTTTCGCCAAATGGGGAATGGATATCCTCGGTCCTTTTCCTTCGCAACAGAACAAAGGAAGTTCTTGTTTGTCGTGATTGATTATTTCACCAAGTGGGTTGAAGCTGAGGTAGTTGCCCAAATAACCAAAGCTCGGGCTAGGAACTTCGTATGGAGGTCCATCATTTGCCGTTTTGGCCTTCCTCACACCATCATCACCGACAATGGAAAACAATTCGATAATCCTAAGTTTCGAGAATTCTGTGAGGATCACGATATTCTTCATCGCCTGACTTTGATCAGATATCCTCAAGCCAACGGGGAGGCCAAGGTAACTAACCGAACTCTTCTGCAGGGAATTAAAGCTCGGCTCAGCTGAGCACGAGGCAGGTGAGCAGAAGAACTTCACCATGTACTATGGGCCTATCAGACTACCGAGAGGATACCCACAGGCCAAACTCCATTCAGAATGGCTTTCGGTACGGAAGCTATCATCCTCGTGGAAATCGGGCTCCCTTCTCCATGCATGGAAGATTATTCAGAAGAATCTAATGATGAGCAACTCCGAACCAATCTGGACCTAATAGAAGAAGTCATGAAGAAAGCCCGAATCTGGATGGCCACCTATCAGCAAAGGATAGCCCGTTATTACTCCACCAGAGTTAAGGGAAAATCCTTCCTTCCTGGTGATTTGGTGCTCCGAAAGGCTTTCGTGTCAAAGCCGCTGGAACAGGGGAATCTGTCCCCAAACTGGGAAGGTCCCTATCAAATTACGGAGGTGATCAAGCCCGGCACCTATAAACTTCAGGATCTAGACGAAAAATCTATCCCCCAGACATGGAGTTTGGATAATCTCCGCATATATCATCAGTAAAAGTACGCTTTCGCTAAACTCACTCTATTTACTGCCTAAAATCTTTATTTTTGAAAATCTACAAAGTTTTTGTTCCGATTGCCTTTCTTCTGAAAACTGCAATGAAAGCAGGTTTTGCTTAATAATTTGCAAACCTCAGCCGAGCCGAATGATCTTCATACCTTGGCTACACCAAGTAAAATATAATTTGTAAACCTCGGCCGGGCCGAGTAATCTTCGTACCTTGGTCGTGCCAAGTAAAATATAATTTACAAACTCAGCCGGGCCGAGTGATCTTCGCACCTTGGCAGCGCTAAGTAGAATATAATTTGCAAACCTTGGCCGGACCAAGTGATCTTCGTACCTTGGCCACGCCAACTAAAATATAATTTGCAAACCTCGGCCGGGCCGAGTGATCTTCATACCTTGGCTGCGCTAAGTAAAATATAAGCTGCAAACCTCGGCCGAGCCGAGTGATCTTCGTACCTTGGCCGCGCCAAGTAAAATATAATTTGCAAACCTCGGCTGGGCTGAGTGATCTTCATACCTTGGCCGCGCCAAGTAAATATAATTTGCAAACCTCGGTCGGGCCGAGTGATCTTCGTACCTTGGCCGTGCCAAGTAAATATAATCTACAAACCTCAGCCGAACCAAGTGATCTTCGTACCTTGGCCGCGCTAAGTAAAATATAATTTGCAAACCTCGGTCGGACCGAGTGATCTTCATACCTTGGCTGCGCCAAGTAAAATATAATTTGCAAACCTCGATCGGGCCGAGTGATCTTCGTACCTTAGCCATGCCAAGTAAAATATAATTTGCAAACCTCGGCCGGGCCGAGTGATCTTCATACTTTGGCCACACCAAGTAAAATATAATTTGCAAACCTCGGCTGAGCCGAGTGATCTTCGTACCTTGGCCATGCCAAGTAAAATATAATCTGCAAACCTCGGCCGAGCCGAATGATCTTCGTACCTTGGCCTCGCCAAGCAAAATATAATTTACAAACCTCGACTAGGCCGAGTGATCTTCGTACCTTGGCCGTGCTAAGTAAAATATAATTTGCAAACCTCGGCCGGGCCGAGTGATCTTCGTACCTTGGCCGCACCAAGTAAAATATAATATGTAAACCTCGACCGAGCCGAGTGATCTTCGTACCTTGGCCGTGCCAAGTAAAATATAATTTGCAAATCTCGGCCGGGCCGAGTGATCTCCGTACCTTGGCAGCGCCAAGTAAAATATAATCTCAAGCCTCAGCAAGGCCGAGCGATATCTCCGATTAATATCTCAAGCCTCGATAGAGCCGAGTGATATTTTCAATAATACCTTAAGCCACGACATGACCAAGTGATATCTCCGGATGATACTTCAAGCCTCGACAAGGCCGAGTGATCTCCCCGAGTAATATCTCAAGCCTCGGCAAGGCTGGGTGACATTTCCAAATAATACTTCAAGCCTTAGTATGACCGAGTGACTCCTCTAGGGTGACAACAAAGCTGACTAATTCTCCAAACGACTTAGCATGACCAAATTGCCCTACCATGCTTCGGTGGAGTTAAGGTAATATTCTTCTTCGTGCATCAACAAGGTCAAGCGAGTCGTCTCTCACTAAGGTAAAATTTATTTCATCCTTAGGCAAAACTATGTCTATATAATGAATCAGTAAGGCCGCCCAGGCCTCCCTTTGACCTAAACATAGATGAATGCATCCTCCAGGAAGAGCTAAAAATAACATTGCTAACGTGCCAAACGAAGGCAAAATGACTAAAATGCTACTAGTGATAGCGAACTACACTATGATTCGTAAGGCGTGATGCAAACAGAACGACTCTCATGTTGGAACAATACAATCACATTACAAGAGAAGTCAATATTTGAAGAAGGAAGAGTAAGAACTTTCTTTATTGCAAAAAAAATTATAGCCTCTTGAGAGGCATTACAAGTGCATCATAGCACAGGAAATAAAGCCAAATAAAATAAAAGCTCGGGCGAGCCGCTTCAGTCAATGACGTTACTCTGAAAGCTTGGCCAAGCAGCTTCGGTCGATGACGTTGCTCTGAAAGCTCAGGCAAGCAGCTTCGGTCGATAACGTTGCTCTGAAAGCTCGGGCAAGTAGCTTCGGTCGATGACGTTGCTCTGAAAGCTCGGGCAAGCAACTTCGGTCGATGACGCTGCTCTAAAAGCTTGGGCGAGTGAAAGCTCGGATGAGCAACTCCGGTCGATGACATTGTTCCTGCGACTGAGCCAAGAAATCAGAGAAATCAGATGGCTCGGTTGAGTCACGGTTGATGCCAAAAAGCAAAGTAGGCCATCCACGGATCCCCTTATCGTGAGAGAGGAAGATCAGCAATCCATATATCCTGGACAACATCAATCGATGATCTATCTCCAATCATCCACGAGATATTACTCAGGATAGTCGGTGCACGTCGACAAACCTCCTTCCAGAAGAAGGAATGATCACGAGAAGGCTGAAAATCCATAGAAGGCGTCCAATCACCATATCTAACACGCATAAAAAAGCCCCATAAATAGTGCGGATCAAGTAGGAACCACAAAGCATGTCTGACAATTAGAGTTTCTTTCCTTACGGTCAGAGACTAAATTCCAAGTCCCCTTTCAGAGATCAACATGCAAACAGTATCCCATGCCTGCAAGTGAATACCATGGCCATCCTGATTCTAAACCATCTTTATTGCTAGAATCATTATGGTATATACTCGCATGTATTAGATTTTGCACCAGTTGTCCGAGTGTAAGCATGCTAGGTTTATTGGATCAGCTTGAATGGGCCCTATTTTGCGTACAACCAATTCTTCATTGTTTGCCATGCTAGTTTGCTGATTAAAAATTAGTCGCCCGCGCATGCTGCTATATGTACGGTGCGCGATAAGGCCCATTGTACCTTAGCATGCGCGGTGGCACATACGTACGACTAATCCGTGTGCCCGCAGTCGATGTGTGCTTGCTGCACCAAAGAGCAATGCAACAAGGCTTTTCCTTGTTGATTTTATGAAGGTGCTAGGCATGGAAAAGACTTGATACACTGGAGGGTGGTGCATCAGATGAGTGAATTGGCCACACGAGCTTGCCCCCATCGCATGCGCGGTGGCACGTGCCTTCGATGTAGTAAGCATGCATCAGATGTGCGGATTGGCCATGTATGCTCAATTCGTGCGCCCAGTGGCACTTGCTGCACTACAGTTTGATGTAGCAAGTATTTTTCGCTAGGGATTAGGAAAAAAATTATTCCTTCATGTTAAGTCAGCAATAAAGCCGCCGTCTTCAGTGCTTGTTTAAATCGTCCGCGACCGTATTTGAAGGAAACATGATATATTGTATCCCCAAGTCGGCAAGGTCTGCCGACCGTAAACTATGCGTGCATGTCCTTTTATTAGTTCCGTTGGCTCCTCTAGGCTTTGGAATGTTTTTTTTTTTACAGGCGGGCGATCACACTAGTCTAGGGTAAGTCAAGCCCGATATATCAAAATACAAAATCTGGGTAAGAACCATAGGACAAGAATCTCCTAACCTCCATAACCAGGGACCAGAATGGTGGGCAACCCGAGCAGCAACCCAGTCAGCCACTGAGTTTGCTTCCCGGTAAACATGCCGAATCTGGACACTATAAGCCTGATGGAGCATAGCCCTGATGTCGCATAACAAATGGTTGGTCGGCATAGGGTCGCCTGCATTCTACCGAAGCCAGCGGACAACAGTAATAGAGTCTCCCTCAACAATAAGGCTGTGAATGCCCATACTGCAGATAGCATAGGATATGTCAGCCCACACATCATATAACTTAGCAAGTGGCACAGAAAGGTCTAGAGAACTAAATCCACCAGCCATAAGCAATGAACCATCCGAGCCACGGATTAGAAAAGCCAAACCAGCCAATCGACCTTGAACACTGCCATCAAAGTTAATTTTGACAAACTATAGTAAGGGGGTTCCCAAGAAACAAAGACCGTACGTCGGTTCGCTGCAGAGGCAGCAGGGGATCCCCATATGCTAGGGCTGTCAGAATCATGGATTGACTAGTGGAGCATGTACTCAGAAGAGAGGGACAGAGCTGTCCTAACAATCATGTAAGGAGGGTCAACCACATCTGCAAAAATATGCCGATTCCGAGACAGCCAAACCTGATAAGCAATGTAAGCACCAGTGGAACAGAACCGACGGGTGCCCCTACCCGTATCCTGCCGAATCCAACACAAGAAGGAACTACGAGATAGAATACTGCTATCATCCCAGAAGTGGTATCCTGCTATCTTCCAGACTAATCTCACTCTGCTGCAAGTGAAGATAGCATGATCAACAGTCTTCTCCTTAAGCCCGCAAATAGGGCACGTTGGCTGGATCACCTTGCCCCTACCCGAGAGCAGGGAGCAAGTAGGAAGGTAGTCCCAAGCCATCTTCCAAATAAATAGCCGGACTCTCGGGTGAATGGGAAGCTTCCAAATCCAAGACCCATCCAACATCCGCCTTCTCTGAGGCCTGTACTCCTGCATAAGATCCCTGATCGGAGCACGGGTCATAAAGGATCTCCTCCATAGTCTGATGTCTGAGGCGTGATCCGAAGTAAGAGGAATGGAGAGAATACGGTGGGAAAGCTCCACACCAAAAAGAGTAGTGACACGGAAGGTATACCAGGCAGTGTGATCCTGAGCAATTAAATCAGAGACTCTCGTACCCGTAGCAATGTCAGTGCTGACAAAGGTAGGCCACCGGGACAAAGGAAGATCAGCCAACCACGTATCCCTAAGCACATCAACAGAAGCTCCATCACCAATCATCCACGAGATACGAGAAAGCATAGCCGGAGCATAACGACACACCTCTTTCCAAAAGAAAGAATAGCCTCGAGTAGACTGAGGAGGTATGTGTGGGGCCCAGTCTCCATATATCACATGCATGAATGAGCTCCAAAGACAATCAGGGTCAAGCAAGAATTTCGTCGTGTGCCTAGCAATCAACGCCTCCCTTCTCATAGTCAGAGGCTGAATCCCAAGCCCTCCCTCCGAGATCAGCATACAAACTGAGTCCCATGCCAGAAGGTGGATCCCATGGCCATCCTGCATCGAACCCCAGAGGAAGTCTTTGAACCATCTCTCCATACGCCTCAAGCAAGTCATCGGAATGACAGCATTAGAGAGAATGTAGAGGGGAAGAGAGGTGAGCACAGAGTGAATAAGGGTAGCCTACCCATCATAGATAACCCAGTGACCTGCCATCCATCCAAACGATCACGGACACGGCGCTCGAGATCAGTAAAATTAGAATTCCGCGGCCGTCTCCCCATAATGGGAATACCTAGATAGGATAGCCGATCAGCCTGAGCAGAGATATCCAAAATTTGCATTATAGTCTCTCTCAAAGAAAGGTTAGTCTTCGGACTGAAGCTGATCATGGATTTGTCTAAATTAACTTTCTGTCTAGAAGCCCGACAGTACGACTGAATAACTAAAGAAAATGCTGTAGCATTACTAATGGTGGACCTCCCAGAAGGATACAATCGTCAGCAAATAACAGGTGAGATAGCAAGGGCCCTTGGGGACCCACACTATAAGGCACTAAAGTGGAGGCCTGCTGAGCCTGATGTAGAGCCCTAGAAAAAGCATCAGCAGTAAGAATGAATAGGAATGGGGAAAGGGGACATCCCTGCCTGAGACCCATAGTTGAATAGAAGTAGTCCGTCTGGCCACCATTAATAATAATAGAGAAAGACAGCCAATGAATGCAGGTGCTAATCCAAGCTACAAATAGCTCATCAAACCCAAACTCCTAAAGAGATCTGTATAGAAACTACCAACTCACTCTATCATAAGCTCTCTCCATGTCCAACTTAACAGCCATCAAACAGTGACGAGTAGGAGCTCTGTGGAGATCATGCATAACCTCTTGGGCTAACAGAACATTATCAGAGATGCACCGTCCTCTGAGGAAAGCCCCATGCTCAGGAGAGATAATGCGAGGAATCACCAGTCTCAGGCGAGAAACCAAAAGACGAGCACAAACCTTATATAAGGTAGCGCAAAGACTAATCGGGCGGAAGTGCTGTGGTATAGAAGCATCAGGCCGTTTTGGCACTAGAGCAATAAAGGTCCGATTCCAGTCAGGAGAAAGAGATTTGGCCTGAAAAACTAACTAAATGGCCTGCACCACATCCTGTCTCACAATAGTCCAATAGTGGCGAAAGAAGAAAGAAGGAAACCCGTCAGGTCCCGGGGCCTTATCAGGGCCTAGGTTCTATAAAGCTAGCCAGATCTCCTTCGAAGTAATTGGCCTAATAAGAAGGTCATTCTCCGCCTCAGTGACCTTAAAGGGGACTGCCAAAGGATACAGAAGGAGCCCTTCCCCCAAAAGTTCAGATCAACGAGAGTGAAAGAAATGAAGAAGCTGGTCCCCAATTATTTCAATATTGTTATGAACATTTTTTGCCTCATCAATAAGCCGTTAAATCTGATTCGCTGCACGATATTTCAAGACGACCTAATGAAAAAATCTAATATTCTGATCATCCTTTTTAATTCATTAAATTTAGGATCTTTACTCTCAATAAATCTTCTGACGCCGGAGAAGGCTTTAGAATGTTTGAAAACCTTCGTGCCACTAAAATTTCCGCCAAATTTTACTGCTAGCAATGTCTATCATTAATTTTATCCGTACAACAAGTGGATACGTTTTTTTAAGAAAGAAGTGGATTATATTTGTGATGGTAGAACCCAGTTGGCGTCCCTCAATCACAGCTTGACACGTTGAAAGTTAAAAGAAGAGAGCATTTATCTTGGTAGAGACCCATCTGGAAGGGAATCTAATAATGGGGGACACATGGACGTGGAATTTTATGTTGGCCCTCCACACCAAGCACTATGTCCAATCCACTGACCATAATCAGTCGTTGAAGAACTTAGAGACATTAATTGAACGGTGATCATTAATTAACAGTGGTTAATGCTTGAGTAAATGATATAGTTACGTTATTGGCAAAGAAGACGCGGTCATATTTATACTTATCGGCCGGATAGACCCAGGAGTTGCAGACGAAGTGGATCCTTTTCTTGCGAGGGACTCCCTCCAGAGTCAGTGACTTGAGGTAGAATTGGGCATGGTGCTCGTTCATCACGATGACTGCTCCTGGGACGCCAAGGCTCTCATCCCAATCGAAGGTGACGCCGAACTTGGACTCGCCGGCAGATAACGAGGTTAATTTCGTGTTCCAATGCTCGCCGGCGCCCCTACCTTTCCTCTCTTCCCGTTATCTGTTCGAGGAACAAGATCGAGTTCAGAATCATGCTTCAATTCACTGTTTATCTTCTCGATCTCTTCTTGGTTGATTTGATTATAGGCTTAGATGCATGCATCTAGTGTGATAGAACTTACTTTTTGTTCTATATCTTCACTCTCACTTAATGCAGGGGACATGTATATTATTAGTGGTAAAGGGGTTTTTTTTTTTTTTTCCGCAGCATAGAAGTATAGAAGTTAGGTGCGGATGTTATTGTCGTTGTTGTTTTTTTTTCGTTATCTCAACCACAATATTGATATCAAGCGATGAAAGAAAAAAAATAGAAAAAAAATAAAAAAAATAGAAAAAAGAAAAATTAAATAAATTAATAAATTAATAGAACCAGTACAGCATCTAAAGTCATTTCTAGGAGTGTAACTTGGGCCAGACTCAATCCAAACCCGGCCCGTCGAACCCAATTTACAGCCGTGTTTAAACTCATATTTGTCCAACCCAAACCCGAAAGACCCGAATTTAACCCGACCCGATTTACAATTGACCCGGGTTAGGGTTAACCATAACCCGAACCTAAGATAACCCGAACCCGAGGATTATCCGAGCGGGGGTAGTTTATTAGCACCAGATTTTTTAGAGGCATTAAAGGCACCAATCGGATCGGACGAGATGACCAACTTGAGAGCGAGGAGGGTAAGGCCGTCAGTCGCAAGCGAAAAAAAGGAAAAACATAAAGGTGGACCATCCACACATTTCGTTTCACTTCCCATCTCCTCTTCTTTGTTTACGATACCTCCTCATTTTCTTTGTTTTAGGTAAGACTTTTTTTAAAAAATACAATGTTAAAGACCAGAGTCCAGCTTATACGTTCGGCAAGGGATTTTTTTTTCTGTCTTTGGGATCCATAATTTGATGTTTATTTACTTTGAAAAAAGCAATTTATTATTTTTTTTCTTATCAACCCGAATTCTAACCCGAAACTCAACCCGAAACTGATTTTTAAAATAGGATTAGGGTTGAGGTTTTACAAATAGGGTTAGGGTTAGGATTAGGGTTGACATTTTATAAATAAGGTTAGGGTTAGGGTTAAGGTAAACCCGAGTTTCATGAGCCTGAGTTGCACCCCTAGCCTTAACGGTAGATCATGTATATATATATATATGTAAAAATGATGGAGTACTATATATTAATTAATTAGCTAGGAATTATGTTGCACTGTTAACCGTGGCATGGCATGATGATTATAATTAGAGGTTTGAGTACTCTGTTACGACAGGCATTGAAGAGCAACAGGTTATTCATTTTGGATCACCTTGATGCTTTGTTCCCATATCTTGGCCGCATCAATTCTACATCCAACAAGATATACACCTCTAGAACTATACTACTCCTCAAGGATGATGGCACTCTGAAGCCACTGGCCATTGAGCTGAGCTTACCGCACCCAGATCATGGGGAGCAGCAACATGCAGGTGCTGTCAACAAGGTCTTCACTCCAGCTAGTGATGGGATCGAGGCTTCGATTTGGCAGTTGGCTAAAGCCTATGTTGCTGTGGACGACTCTGGCTATCACCAACTAACTCATCAGCCATCATGCATGCCCCTATATATGCGTTACATTGGATCGCTCGTGAACTATCGAAGCCAAAATTAAGGCACAGAGCATGGTCATTTAGTACAGTCAACGAAGGCTAATTAACGCCCCTATACCTCACCGCCGCCGCCGCTCTCTCCGCCGGACAACCCACCAGATCAGCAACAGCAGAGGGACTAGCAGCAGCAATGCGCCTCCGGCCACCGCGATCGCGATGATCTTCGCCGTGGGCAGCTTGGACGATTTCGATTCCACGGCCGGTATTCCTGCAGTGAGGTTTGCATCGCTGTCAGACAGTTGAATAGTTGTTATCTATCTTCCTTGTCATCGATTGGGTCATGAGGACTTGTCGTCTTTCTTATCACAGCTTCCGAGTCACCCTTCCTATCTTTATATATGCAAGTAAATGGTAGGAAATACTGAATGGTTAAATTGAACAAGTGCTGCCTAACACATGGGTCCAAGTCCATCACTGTGCCAAGTCATAGCCATAAGATGGTCATCTCCGCTGCCCAGATATAGCAACCCAAGAGGAGGATGAATTGGGTTTCTCAAAACTTAACTAGACTAATTAGCAAGTATGTGCAATTAAATTTTCTTTCATAAATAAATCAAGTATAGTGCTAAGATAATATGCAAACAGCACAATAAAGCATAACCAAACACAAGGGATTTATAGTGGTTCGGTGCCAACCTGCACCTACATCCACTCCCTAAGAACACCTCGGGTATTCTACTATCACCACTAGCCTACCTGGCTAGCAAACTTATTTACGGGCACAAGCAGTCAAGCCTTACACACTAGCCCTCCAAGCTAGTCTTCTTGTTTACGGGTACAAGAAGACCTTACACACTAGCCCTCCAAGCTAGTCTTCTTATTTACGGATACAAGGGGACCTTACACTCTAGCCTTCCGGGCTAGCACACTTGTTTACGGGCACAAACAAGCCTTACAAGTTTAAGCACAATAATATCAAGATTATACAACAAGCTCCTAATAAATGAGCAGATAAAGCAATGAAATACTTTACAAATATTGAAGAACACTTCTCAAGATGGCTTCTTCCTTTGAGCACACCGAAGCACCAATAAAGCCTTTGATTGAAGCTTGAATGCTCTTCAAGGAATGTTTGTTGGAGCTTGAATCACCACGCCAAGAATCAAAAATAAATGCACTTTGGTGGCTTTAAAACAATGAATATAACTCTCCAATAAACCTCTCTTACAAACAATAAAACTCTTTCAAATGATTCTTTTCACAAAGATTTTTAAAAAGATTTTCACTCTATTTTTCACACGATTTTTCACTCTTTTTTTCTTTCTTTTTCTTCTATTTTTCTTCCCTCTTTTCTTGCTCACGAATAATCAATCGACAACTCAATATATAGAAGAAGAAAAAATATAGCCGTTGCATATTACCGTTGTGAAATAGAGAAAATATAGCCATTGTGAAATAGAAAGAAATCTAGCCAAGAGAAGTTCCAGAAAATCCCGTTCAATAAAATCAATGGCAAGGGAAGCATTAGCATTCCAGAATACAAAAATCGGTATTCCAATCTTCATCCAAAAGAAGGCAGCCGATGGAAATCAAAAGTTGGCATTCGAAAATTTCTGAAACAACATTCCAAAGTAGAGTAACAGGAAGCCGGCATAGAGCTTTTTTGTAATTGGCATTCCAACAAAGCAAAATCGGCATATCAAGGAAAAGGTTGGAATTCCAATATTGAAGCCATGAAATCAGTAGAGAGCATTGAAAAATGAGTATGCCAAAAGTCCAAACCGGCATTCCAAAATCCAGAAATTAGTATGCCAAAAAGAAGCCAGCCGTTTGGAAGAAAGTTGGCATTCCAGTAATTGAAAATTGGTATTCTAAAAATTGAAACAGGAGCGGCAGAGAGACTAAAGAAGATGGCATTCAACTTTGTGAAATCAGCATTCCAAAAATTGGAAACAGGCAGCCGGCAGAGGGATCAAAATAATTAGCATGCCAACTTCCAATCATAGCATGCCAAAATAAATGCACAGGGAAAATAGCCGTGCGGTTATGAAAATTAGAATGCCAAAAGACAAGTTGGCATTCCAATAAAAAGGCTCTTAAACTTCCAATCAGAGGTCATTAAAAAATATGGCAGTCCAACACAAAATCGGCATACCAAGGAAAAGGTTGGAATTCCAATATTGAAGCCATGAAATCAGTAGAGAGCATTGAAAAATGAGTATGCCAAAAGTCCAAACCGGCATTCCAAAATCCAGAAATTAGCATGCCAAAAAGAAGCCAGCCGTTTGGAAGAAAGTTGGCATTCCAGTAATTGAAAATTGGTATTCTAAAAATTGAAACAGGAGCGGCAGAGAGACTAAAGAAGATGGCATTCAACTTTGTGAAATCAGCATTCCAAAAATTGGAAACAGGCAGCCGGCAGAGGGATCAAAATAATTAGCATGCCAACTTCCAATCATAGCATGCCAAAATAAATGCACAGGGAAAATAGTCGTGCGGTTATGAAAATTAGAATGCCAAAAGACAAGTTGGCATTCCAATAAAAAGGCTCTTAAACTTCCAATCAGAGGTCATTAAAAAATCTGGCAGTCCAACACAAAATTTCAGTCATCCAATAAATATTTGAAAAATAGTTTTAGCACTCAATCAACTCCAAGAAAATATTCACGATATATGAGGCTAAATAAAACTTTATAGAATAAAGATTTGATTGCGGAGATTGTAAGAATGATTTGTAAAATAATTAAATCCAATTCAAGACAATACAAATATAATTAAACTTGAAAGTCATTTATCAAGTGAACCGTCCAAACATATAAAAATCATCCAGTGATTACGAAATCCAATCCTTTGGAAAAATAATTTAATCGCTCCAAACCTTTTGAAAAACAATTTAAATTGCAAAGCATATCTATAAAATTAATACATTACCTTTCATTTTGAATCACAATTTACCTTGGGTTGAAGTAACACCATTTTCTTGATGATTCATTTGAAATTCATTTAACTCAACCACAAGATCATTAGTATCATACTTAATTGTTTTGTAGTCATCAAAATCAATATAAGGCCAACAATCTCTCTCTTTTTGATGATGACAAAACTATTAAGTATACAACAAAAAGTAGAAATTTTTAATCATACCAATCCTTGACAATTTGAAGTATAAGACAGAGCATGCCGAAATTTAGCCTATTGTACCGAAACTCTAAATTTCAAGAACACTTAAAATATGATATTTTAAAAATACATTGCATAACTCCCCCTTTGGTTTTAAATATATGCATTGTTTTTGAAATACCATGATGTATGCAATTCTCTCATGATATGCTATTATCTCTTATGAATGAAATGTATGCTATTCTCTCCCCTATGATTGAATTCTCTTCTCCATGATTGAACTGTATGCTATTCTCTCTCCTAAGCGTATCGTACCGAAACTCTAAATTTCAAGAACACTTAAAATATAATATTTTAAAAATACATTGCATAACTCCCCCTTAGGTTTTAAATATATGCATTGCTTTTGAAATATCATGAATGTATGCATTTCTCTCATGATATGCTATTCTCCTTTTCTTTTAAAATACCACAACGCATGCTATTCTCTTCTATGATTGCTATTATCTCTCATGAATGAAATGTATGCTATTCTCTCCCCTATGATTGAATTTTCTTCCCCATGATTGAAATGTATGCTATTCTCTCCTCCTTTTTGTCATCAATCAAAAAGAGATAAAAGAATGTGCACAATTTTTTGTTTGTCTTTTCTTCAATAGTAATAAGGAGTAGCATAACTAAAGCATAAAGAGATTCAACATTTAATAACAATCATCATTTATAATTCTTGAATATCACTTTTTTCATATCAATTAAAAATTAGGATCAAAATATCACTTTCATATCAGATAAAAAATTTAGGATCAAAATATCATTTTTCATATCAATTAAAAAATTAGAATCAAAATATCACTTTCATATCAGATAAAAAATTTAGGATCAAAATATCACTTTTTCATATCAATTAAAAAAATTAGGATCAAAATATCACTTTCATATCAGAGCAGGGTAGCATGTTTTATAGTTTGATACCAAAAATAAAATATATTTAGATCATTGCATCATATAAGATTTGATACCAATTAAGAAATTTAATATTCAATACATCAAATCACTTTCATACATCAAAGCACTTATCACAATAACATATTTAATACTCAATACATCACAGTGCTTAATGCTCAAAGTATCTAATTATTCAAATAAGTTCATTCTCCCCCTTACTAATTTAAAAACCATGTTGAGATACACTATTAACAGATACCAAAAAATATTTGATTTCATATACGCTTACATTGTTCACCCCCTAAATATTTCAAATTTGATCTATATGCAATAAGAGTTTCATGCCACAAATGATACCATATCATATAATCCAAACATTTTATAAATGTATCATGCTAATCTCAATACATAGACATTTTAGCAATTGCCACATATCAAATGCACATTTTATAAGATATTTTGCATCACCTCTATCAACTCCTTTTCATTTCACTCATAAACAATTAATTATAAGATATGATCAAGAAATGATATCAATTTAAAAATATGCATTTAATGATCCAAGACTCAGAATAGAATCATATCAAGCAAGGAGTATACAAATCAAACTGATATCAATAGTTGCTAATACCAATTGTAGCACGAGCATGCTTCTATAAAATTTCAAATTAATAATTTCATCAGTACCATTAGAATCTAATCTACATGATGAGCTCATAGAGGTACCGATACATTTGGATTTCTTCATGCCAAATTTCTTCAAGATTTTCTTGATGTACATGGATTGGCTTATGAAGATTTCCTTCTTTGATTGCTTAATTTGTAATCCGAGAATATAATTGAGTTCACCCATCATGCTCATCTCGAACTCTCCTGTATAAACTTAGCAAAGTCTTGGCAGAAGGTATCATTAGTAGTACCGAATATAATATCATCAATAGAAATTTGCACTATCAACATATCATTATTTTCTCTTTTAATAAATAATGATACATCAACATTTTCTCTAATAAATTTATTGCTAATTAAGAACTTAATAAGCCTATCATACCACGTCCAGGGTATTTGTCTCAAACCATATAAAGCTTTGTTCAATATGAATACATGGTTTAGAAATATAAGAATTTTGAACCCAGATGGTTGATCAACAAGCATTTGTTTAGCAATATATTCATTAAGGAAAGTGCTCTCAACATTCATTTAATATAATCATACAAGATGTGAATGCAAGGAGTGATCTATTAGTTTCTAATCTATCAATTGGAACATAAGATTCATCAAAATCAATATCAATTTCTGATTATATTCTATAGCTACCACTCATGCTTTAGTTCTAATGAAATTACCATACTCATCCAATTAATTTCTAAATATCCATTTAGTTTTAATAATTAGATTATGTGATCTACTAACTAGTGTCCATTATCATGCATGCCATTTAGGTTCTATATAAGGAACAAAAAACTAAATTATTACATGCATCCCTAAACGATGATCTAGTCTTAATATCATAAGATGTGAATGCAAGGAGTGATCTAATAGTTTCTAATCTATCAATTGGAACATAAGATTCATCAAAATCAATATCAATTTCTGATTATATTCTATAGCTACCACTCATGCTTTAGTTATAATGAAATTACCAAACCCATCCAATTAATTTCTAAATATCCATTTAGTTTTAATAATTAGATTATGTGATCTACTAACTAGTGTCCATTATCATGCATGCCATTTAGGTTCTATATAAGGAACAAAAACTAAATTATTACATGCATCCCTAAACGATGATCTAGTCTTAATATCATAAGATGGACCACTTAACATTAGCTCTTTAGGATAATTATGGACATACCTTCATTCTCTTTCAAATTCAGCATTACCTTGAGGTTCATCATGTTCAATTTTCTTTCTCCTCCAAGGTGAGCTCTTTGATTTGATCATCAATTTTATCTGCATCATTTGAAAGCCTTTCTCTTCCTTGATGGAAGATCATTAGATTCATCGAATATGACTTAAATTCAAGGTCCTATCATTTCTTTCTACTATAATCATTAACAAAATTTTCAAAGTGATGGTTTTCAAATTCCTTTCTATGAATACTTCTAATAGATAAAACAAAAAAACCTTTTTCATTTGAAATGCTTTTAAAGAATTTTTGAAATGTAGGAAAAGCTTTATCTTTGTTAGCTAAGAATAAAATCAATGTAAATTAAAAAATCATCAATAATTATAAATCCATATGCAAAGGTTCTAATAGTCTAGAAGGTGAAATCATATTTTTAGATTTGAAAGAAATTCTAGTTTGTTTTCAAAACTTGCATGCATCACAAATCTTATCTTTTTCAAAATTTAATTTTAGCAAACATTTAACCAAATCCTTTTTGAATGATTTAGAAAGAGAATCCATGCTAACATAAGCAAGTCTACGATGTCATAACTAGATTCATCAATTTTAGCATTTATGACAACTAAACAATCAAAACTATGGTCATTCAAATCAATAATATAAACATTTCTAAACATATGACCAATAAATTTTATGCAATTATTAGCAGGATTAATAACTATGCAAAGAGATAATTCAAAATACCTTTAACATCTTTTTCATAAAACTGGATAATGTTAAGCAAGTTATAATTCAATCCATTTATAAGCAGGATATTGTCAATAAAAGTAGAGGGAGTAATACCAATTTTATCAATGCCAATAATTTTACTTTGGCCATTATCTTCAAGATAACCACTCCTCCATCGTTAGATCCAAAGTGATGAAATGAGATTCATCACCCATCATGTGTCTTGAGCACTCGGTATCAAAGTATCATTTTCTTTTTGATCCATGGGTTGCAAGACACACCTGCATCCAAAATATCATGTTTTGCTTCTAGGTACCCAAGCCTTCTTGGGTCCTTTAAGGTTAGTCAAGATGGTTCCTTTTGAAACCCAAATATTTTTAACATTATTGCAAGAATATAAATGACAAGAATAAGCTTTGTGGCCTTTAATTCCACATTTAAAACATGTAATATTAGAAAAATCATTTTGAGGAACAAGAATATCTTTTAAAAACTTTTGTTTCTTTAAAGGATTATATCCTAAGCCTACTTTATCAAAAACTGCTTTTTGATTTTCAAGAATCATGTTGAGTTTGGTTGAGCTTAAGGTAAATTTTTTAACAATGGGTTTAAACTTATTTACTTCATTTTTCAAATTCATGTTTTCTTATGATAAAGAGTCATTTTCTTTTAAAATCTTTTTCTTTTCCAAAGTTAAGTTTCTAGCTTGATTTTTCAAATATTTATACTTAGAACTAAGTCTTGCAAAATCATCAATTTATTCATAAAATGTACCATGCAATTCATCAAAAGTAAAATCATCTAAAATACTAGGACTTACCTCATTATCATTGGCCATGAAACAAAGATTAGCCTTTTTCATTTTCCTTTTCTTCTTCTTCTTCAGAGCTTGATGTGTCACTATCGCTCCAAGTGACTACCATAGCTTTCTTCTTGAATTTTTTGGGACCTTTCTTTAGATATGGACAATCTGGCTTGTAGTGTCCCGACTCATTGCATCCATAACAAATTATTCCATTTTCTTTTTCATAGCTTGACTCTCCTTTCATTAATGCCCTTTTTCTTTCATCAAATATCTTTTTCATAAATTTCTTAAATTTCTTGTAATGAGAGCTATATCATTATCTTCATCACTTGAGCTCTCAATCTCATCCTTTTGGGCAGCACACTTTAGTGCTATAAATCTTTTGTTTTTGGACTCATCTTCATCAAGATTTTGACTTTGTTGAAGTTTATGAGTCATCAGTGATCCAATCAATTCTTTAAGAGATAGAATGTTTAGGTCCTTGGCTTCTTGTATTGCAGTGACTTTAGCCTCCCAAGACCTAGGCAAGGATCTCAATACCTTTCTCACAAGATCAGCATTAGTGTAGGATTTTCCAAGACTTTTCAGCCCATTAATAATATCAGTAAATCTTGTGAACATATCAGAAATATTTTCATAAGATCCATTTTAAACAATTCATATCTATGAACAAGCATATTAAATTTGGACTCTTTTACTTGATTAATACCTTCATGGGTAACCTCTAATCTATCCTAAATTTCTTTAGCAGATATGCATGTAGATATGCAATTAAATTCATTTGCATCTAAAGAACAATATAAAATATTCATGGCTTTAACATTTAGCTGAGCCATTTTCTAATCATGCACATCCCATTCCGTTTTTGGTTTGGGAATAACAATATCATCAGATTTAATAGTGGGTGTGTGAGGTCCATTGACTATGATGCTCTATAAATCATAATCAAGTGCTTGAATAAATATTTTCATTCGTGCTTTCCAATAAGTGTAATTAGTGCCATTAAATAGTGGTGGTCTATTGGTAGATTGCCCCTCACTCAATATGGAACTCATTTGGGTTGTTATGATCTTTGGCTCAAAGCTTTTTAAGGCTTAAAATCTAGAGCACCTACTCTGATACCAATTGTTGCCCAGATATAGCAACCCAAGAAGGGGTTGATTTGGGTTTTCAAAAATTAACTAGATTAATTAGCAAGTATGTGCAATTAAATTTTTTTTCACAAATAAACTAAGTGTAGTGCAGTGAAGATAATATGCAAGCAACACAATAAAGAGCACAACTAAACACAAGGGATTTATAGTGGTTCGGTGCCAACCTGCACCTACATCCACTCCCCAAGAACACCTTGGGTATTCCACTATCACCACTAGCCTACCTGGCTAGCAAACTTGTTTACGAGCACAAGCAATCAAGCCTTACACATTAGCCCTCCAAGCTAGTCTTCTTGTTTATGAATACAAGGGGACCTTACACACTAGCCCTCCAAGCTAGTCTTCTTGTTTACGAGTACAAAGGGACCTTACACTCTATCCTTCCGGGCTAGCACACTTGTTTACGGGCACAAGCAAGCCTTACAAGTTTAAGCACAATAATATCAAGATCATACAATAAGCTCTTAATAAATGAGCAGATAAAGCAATGAAATACTTTACAAATATTGAAGAACACTTCTCAAGATGGCTTCTTCCTTTGAGCACACTGAAGCACCAATAAAGCCTTTGATTGAAGCTTGAATGCTCTTCAAGGAATGGTTGTTGGAGCTGAATCACCATGCCAAGAATCAAAAATAAATGCACTTTTGTGGCTTTAAAACAATGAATATAACTCTCCAATAAACCTCTCTTACAAACAATAAAACTCTCTTTCAAATGATTCTTTTCACAAAGATTTTCACTCTATTTTTCACACGATTTTTTACTCTTTTTCTCTTCCTTTTTCTTCTATTTTCTTCCTTCTTTTCTTTCTCATGAATAATTAATCAACAACTCAATATAGAAGAAGAAAAAATATAGCCATTGCATATTACCATTGTGAAATAGAAGAAATATAGTCGTTGTGAAATAGAAAGAAATCCGGCCAAGAGAAGTTCCAGAAAATCCCATTCAATAAAAATCGGTGGCAAAGGGAGTATTAGCATTCCAGAATACAAAAATCGGTATTCCAATCTTCATCCAAAAGAAGGCAGCCGATGGAAATCAAAAGTTGGCATTCCAAAATTCCCGAAATGGCATTCCAAAGTTGAGTAACAGGGGCTGGCAGAGAGCTTTTTGGAATTGGCATTCCAACAAAGCAAAACCAGCATACCAAGGAAAAGGTTGGAATTCCAATATTGAAGCCATGAAATCAGACAGAGAGCATTGAAAAATTATTATGCCAAAAGTCCAAACCGGCATTCCAAAATCTAGAAATTAGCATGCCAAAAAGAAGCCAGCCATTTGGAAGAGAGTTGGCATTCCAATAATTGAAAATTGGTATTCTAAAAATTGAAACAGGGAGCGGCAGAGAGACTAAAGAAGATGGCATTCAACTTTGTGAAATCGGCATTCCAAAAATTAGAAACAGACAGCCGGAAGAGGGATCAAAATAATTAGCATCCCAACTTCCAATCATAGCATGCCAAAATAAATGCACAGGAAACAGTCGTGCCGTTATAAAAATTAGAATGCCAAAAGACAAGTTGGCATTCTAATAAAAAGGCTCTTAAACTTTCAATTAGAGGTCATTAAAAAATCTGGCAGTCCAACACAAAATTTTGGTCATCCAATAAATATTTGAAAAATAGTTTTAGCACTTAATCAACTCCAAGAAAATATTCACGACACGTAGAGGCTAAACAAAACTTTATAGAATAAAGATTTGATTGCGGAGATTGTAAGAATGATTTATGAAATAATTAAATTCAATTCAAGACAATGCAAATATAATTAAACTTGAAAGTCATTTATCAAGTGAACCGTCCAAACATATAAAATCATCTAGTGATTATGAAATCCAAATCCTTTGAAAAAATAATTTAATCGCTCTAAACCTTTTGAAAAACAATTTAAATTGCAAAGCATATCTATAAAATTAATACATTACCTTTCATTTTGAATCACAATTTACCTTGGGTTGAAGTAACACCATCTTCTTGATGATTCATCTAAAATTCATTTAACTCAACCACAAGATCATTAGTATCATACTTAATTATTTTGTAATCATTAAAATCAATATAAGGCCAACACCACCAAGCTATGATGAGTTTGAACGACCATGCATGCTCCACGTCGACTTTTAGAAATGTCCTGGTTTAGCTGACAAGTTCCTCGTCTCATCTCGATATATATATATTTCTTTCTTTCTTTCTTTCTTGTGGATCGGATCGAAAGAAGGTAGAAAGATGCTGCAGAACATTTTTGATGCCATTTTGAGATGGAGGGTGGACTCCTTCTGAATATTGTAATCAGCCAATGTATGGCCATCCTCTGCTTGCCAGCAAAGATGAGCCTCTGCTGACTACAACATCCAGAAGAAGCCCCCCCTGCACCTAGTTTATGTCGAGGATGGTGGTGAGGATTTCTGTTGGGCTAGGCTAGGGTTTTCGGGCAATGAGAATGGCCTCGGACACGGTGGAGTTGTAGAAGGCAAAGTCACTGGCTAGAGCACATAAACCTCCGAAGGTTTGAAGTTGATGGGAGCATGTGATGATTGGGAGTTGGAGGGTGACCAGAGATGCAAGGCTTAGCAGCAAAGCGGCTAACAAGGATGGAAGTGGGTTGTTAATTGCTGCCATGGTGCGACTTTTTCGACGGTGTTTTAGGAGTGATGTAGTACCTCCACGCTGCCTATCCACAGATATGGGCATCTTTATATATAGCGGATTAGTGCAAGCCACCAATAAATGCAAATTGAAATAGAGACATCATAGCTCGATCTAAACGATAACAACAAATCGAAACAAAGAGGCACCCTGTTTATTACAAAATTCTTCCAAATTAGAAATTTTAATATGAGAAGATTTGATTCATATCTTTATAAAGAATTCGCAGTAATAACTTTAATTAAAATAATTAATTTTTTAAATAAAAATACTATCTATAACAAAGAAATCATATAAATAGAATAATCTGATTTCTTCGTTATAGATAGCTCGATCGGCTTGAACCATGAAAATAGGTTGCATTTATAACAAAGAAATCAGATTACGCCATTATAAATGCACCCTATTTTCATAGTTCAAGCCGATCGAGCTATCTATTACGAAGAAATCAGATTACCCTATTTATATGATTTCTTCATTATAGATAACATTTTTATTTAAAAAATTAATTATTTTAATTAAAGTTATTACGGCGAATTCTTTATAAAGATATGAATCAAATCTTCTTATATTAAAATTTCTAATTTGGAAGAATTTTATAATAAATAGGGTGTCTTTTGTTTTGATTTGCTGTTATCCTTTAGATCGAGCTATGAATGATGTATCTATTTCAATTTTCATTTATTGGTGGCCAACACTAATCCATTATATATAAAGATGCCCATCTCTGCGGGATAGGCAGCGTGGAGGCACTACATCACTCCTAAAACACCGTCGGAAAAGTTGCACCATGGCAGCAATTAGCAACCTATTTCCATCCTTGTTAGCCGCTTTGCTGCTAAAGCCTTGCATCTCTGGTCACCCTCCAACTCCCATTCATCACATGCTCCCATCAACTTCAAACCTCCGGAGGTTTATATGCTCCAGCCAGCAACTTTGCCTTCTGCAACTCCACCGTGTCCGAGGCCATTCTCATTGCCCGAAAACCTCAGCCTAGCCCAACAGAAATCCTCACCATCATCCTCGACAGAAACTAGGTGCAGGGGGGACTTCTTCTGGATGTTGTAGTCAGCATAGGCTCATCTTTGCTGGCAAGCGGAGGATAGCCATACATTGGCTGATTACAATATCCAGAAGGAGTCCGTCCTCCATCTCATAATGGCATCGAAAATGTTTTGCAGCATCTTTCTACCTTCTTCCGATCCGATCCACAGGAAAGAAAGATATATATATATATATATATATATATATATATATATATATATATATATATATATATATATATATATATATATCGAGATGAGACAAGGAACTTGTCAGCTAAACCAGAATATTTCTAAAAGTCGACGTGGAGCATGCACGGTCGTTCAAACTCATCATAGCTCGGCGGAGATGACCATCTTATGGCTATGACTTGGCACAGTGATGGACTTGGACCCATGCGTTAGGTAGCACCTGTTCAATTTAACCATTCGTTATTTCCTACCATTTACTTGCATATATAAAAGATAGGAAGAGTGACTCGGAAGCTGTGATAAGAAAGATGACAAGTCCTCACCCGATCGATGACAAGGAAGATAGATAACAACTATTCAACTGTCTGACAGCGATGCAAACCTCCCTGCAGGAATACCGGCCGTGGAATCGAAATCGTCCAAGCTGCCCACAGCGGCGATCATCGCGATCGCGGTGGCCGGAGGCGCGTTGCTGCTGCTAGTCCCTCTGCTGTTGCTGATCTGGTGGGTGGTCCAGCGGAGAGAGCGGCGGCGGCGGTGAGGTATAGGGGCGTTAATTAGCCTTCACTGACTGTACTAAATGACCATGCTCTATGCCTTAATTTTAGCTTCGATAGTTCATGAGCGATCCAATGTAACGCATATATAGGGGCATGCATGATGGCTGATGAGTTAGTTGGTGATAGCCAGAGTCGTCCACAGCAACATAGGCTTTAGCCAACTGCCAAATCGAAGCCTCGATCCCATCACTAGCTGGAGTGAAGACCTTGTTGACAGCACCTGCATGTTGCTGCTCCCCATGATCTGGGTGCGGTAAGCTCAGCTCAATGGCCAGTGGCTTCAGAGAGCCATCATCCTTGAGGAGTAGTATAGTTCTAGAGGCGTATATATTGGATGTAGAATTGATGCGGCCAAGATATGGGAACAAAGCATCAAGGTGATCCAAAATGAATAACCCTGTTGCTCTTCAATGCCTGTCGATCGCAACAGAGTACTCAACCTCTAATTATAATCATCATGCCATGCCACGGTTAACAGTGCAACATAATTCCTAGCTAATTAATTAATATATAGTACTCCATCATTTTTACATATATATACCTGATCTACCGTTAAGCCCTCTAAGTTCTTTTCTGCGGTTATTGAGCTGGTGTGGTCGCCGTAAGTTCTCGGATCGAGCTTTCTGGTTGGAGGTAGTTCCTGCAAGATCAGATCGGAGTACGTTGCTTTGTCCTTCTTGTCCGAGGTGATCTAATTAACGATCGATTGCTAATATATAGATCATAAAATTCAATTTTACGTACCTGGAGACGGCTTATTATCACAGGGTTCACGCCGGCAAGCATTTCCCGGCCAAATTCTTCATCAGTCCTCCAGGCGAACTTAACCTCTGTAGCACGACATCACTAGCTACATGAAGATCACTCTGTAATGCTCATTACGTACTAAACCACAATTCCGATCGAGCAGTGGATAGATACCTTGGATGACTTGAGGAAGTGGGAGCTTCATCGCCTGCTCCCCGTCGGACCGGATCAGATTTTTTCTCTCTTCGAATGGGCTATTGGGCAGCTTCAGCCCACCTTCATAGAGTTTCAGTATGTCTTGGAATGAGAGTCAAACTCATATGGAGTCTTGTCGAACAAAGTGTCGAGGAGAGGAAGCAGCGACTGAGCTACTGACTTGAAAGCGTATGCAAGGAAGTCCGACATCTTAAGGTGCCCGAACCGCTCGTCACTTGGGACATAGATGTCGAGGTCGAGAAGTGGCAGTCTGCTTTCACTGTTTGGATCTGTGAGGACATAAGATTGAGCTTGTCTACTACTGATTCCTATCGATTTAATTTATGCAAAGCTTTAATTAGTTGTCAATTAATAACCTACCGGTCTTTGTAGGGGGACGGCCGGTCGACCACATCGCGCGGTAAGGGTACTCGATGGAGCCACCGAGGATTGGTCGAACATAGCCGTCGCCCTTGTCGGGGTCGCCAAGATCGTTATAGTACGCATAGGCGTACACGCGGTCATGCTCCTGGAGCTCGCCGGTGACATCGTCCCCTCTGAGATGGAGGAGTTCTTCCTGTCTGTATGGTCGCAGTGGCTTGGGAGTTTTGCTTGGAGGTAAGCCTGCATGCATGATTCCAGGGCATGAAGAACTTTTAAATCTAAATATTAATAATGTTAAGCCAATGGAAGAGGAAATTTTGAAAATTCTTTTCATGCGCCAAGGATCAGCAGGAGGCTAGGCTACTGGACCGATCAGTGTTTAAGAGCAAGAATATTATTGAACGTACAAAACCAGTACTTTTGAGAGGAAAATGGGATAGATTTTTGTTACTTCGCAACAGAGAATTAGTGTCTGAATAGGTTTTGTTGCCTGATCATCTTTTGTTTCCTGTCCGGATCATAGACAGGAAAACCGGTTGGCCAAGCTAAATATTTGATAAAAGAATGAAGCCATAATAATTCGTGAGAATGAAGGATGAGATGTTGTCATAAAAACAATGTGTTGATGAAATTTTAAAGTTCAAATCATCTCTCTTAAAAGTTTCAAATCATATTATTTTGGTGAGGACCTCCTCTAATTATATATATATATCGAGCGAGGGCCAGAGCCATACCCTCTTCCGCACGTAGTTGGGCCACGGATCTTTGCAGTAACTCAGCGACAGGCTCGTCAACAACCCATATCTGTAAAGAGAGCTGGGCAAGGAATACATGTCCTTGCTTCGATCGACGATGCCGCCTATTCCATGATGCACCACGTCCAAGATCAGCTCCTTGACGTGCCTCTCGAGAGCAGAGCGGAGCCAGACGCCGACCATGGCCGAATGCTTGGCACGTTCGTAGAAGTTGAAGCAGAGGCGGAATCGCTGAAGAGGCTCGGGCTGGCGGAGAATCAAGCAGCCATTGACGAAGTGGAGGAACCTCTGCCTGGCTTGGCGGATGCGATGGGGCTGTCGGCTGAAGCTTTCGGGAAGGAATTGGAGGTCCAGATGGGAAACTCGAGTCCAGATGTACGTACTGCCATCTCTTGGACAGCACGCTGGTCTTGATCACTTCGACGGTGGGCAGAAAACAGAGGATGACGAGGAGAAGGGACTCAGGAAGGGAAGAGATGCGGTCCCCGCAAGCTCCCGGCCGGCCGCATGCCCTCTTCTTGGGTGACCCACCGGTCACGGCGGCGTTCGCAGAAGAGCTGCTCCCCTCCGCTTCCATGGTTGATTCGATCGAGCTTTGCTTCGGCGTACGACACGACCTCTGATGGCGGATTAATTATAGAGCGAGCTTGGAAATGTTGAGAGGCTAATGGAGTTCAGAGCGTAAATTTTACTGGCTTTATGCCAGCTCTCCTGTCGTAAGTCGTAACCAGGGGCGGGCATAACCGGAGGGCTGTTGGTGCCCATCGATTAGCATAAACCTAGACCAGGTGCGGTGTATCGTTTGCCTCGCACAGTGGATCGTTTGATGGTTCAGCGCATTGTTAGCCCCACGATCATGCATAAAGATGCGCGCGTGAAGGCCTGTGCGCGGGATTCAAATGGTTCAATGAATTTTGAGCCGCTTTTCCTATCCAGCAGAATCTGAGCAAATCAATGTAAATAAGGAAAGATTGTTCATTTCGGCATCGACTGCCGAGCTGAATTAATTGCAGACTTTTTATAAAAGTGAAACTGGTTATTGGTTTCTAACCTCACATCCAAAGATGTACAGGTGCAATGCATACGTAGGAATAGCAAACAACCATTAATTATGATGAGCTGTAGATTTTTTCCCCCTAATTATATATAAAAAATATTAAACTTCTAATTTTCATTATTTTTTTATCTAAACTGTTATATTTAATAGTTCTAAGTAATTTAAATATTCATTGGCCGATAATTGAACTCCCAACGTAGGATGGTAAACCTTTATTTTTTCTATCTCGCAATTGAAGATTAAAATCTTCAGCCTGATGAATTGAAATAACTTAAATATATTATCAAAATTGGCATATCTCTCTCGAGAGCATAGAACATGTCGGCAAATAATTTCTCACAAACTTTCATATAAAGAGCTGAATCTTGAGATGAATAGAAAGCTTCTACATCCATGCAGCATCCATTGTACACTGAGGCTGTGGCCTATAAGCCTTCATAAGGTCTCTGGTAGGAGCCCTAAATAGACAAGATCTCCGTCATAACCTGGTGTCAGATGTATGCCCCGAAATGAGCGAAATAGAGAGAATTCGGTAAGATAGCTGCTCACCAAATAATCGGGTCATTATGAGGGTGTGCCATGAAGCGAAATCCTGAGAGATCATATCAGTAACCCTCGTACTGCTAGGAACATCAGTGCTAATGAAGGTGGGCCATTCATTACAAGATTTTTGGTTTTCAGTAATGAAAAAAATTCATTGCTGCAAGTACTAAATCCGTTGCAAAAACCTTTTCGCAATGAATTTAAATTCGTAACCATTCATTACATAAGGTAGCCCAAATCATTGCTTTTAGCAACGAATAAAATTTGTCACAGAAAGCCTACCTTTTGTAACAAAAACATTTCGTTACTGAATTTAGAAAATTCGTTGCTACTACTTCTCAAAAAAATATGATAATTCGTTACTGAAGTCGAGTTTTCGCAACGAATTTATTTTCGTTGCTGAAATAAAATTCGTTGCTAAATGTTTTCTGCAATGAATGTTTTACTTAATTAAATTCGTTACTGAATATGAGTTTCTGCAACGACTTTAGTTTCATTGCGGAAAAGAGATCGTTGCTAAATAATTTTTTTCATTACAAATTCATTTAAAGTTATTGCAAATACAATTTATTTCTAATATTAAATTCATTATAAAAAGTTAAATTTGTTATGAATGACTCTAAATGGCGTTGCTAAATAGCGATGCCATATTTGGTGTCGCTGGTGGCATCGCTAAAAATGGTAAGATTTAACATACAAGAATTTACATTAAATATGTACCATAAACACGGTTATAAGTCAAAAGTAAAGAAACAAAGAACTAAATACACAAAAATATTAGCATCAGGAGTGATAATGCCCACCCAACCAGTTCCATTTTTCTTAACATATGCAAGAAAGCTAATAAGAGACGCATCTCAAAACGAAATAGGAATTATCTAGCTGTTAGAGAGGGATGAAAACAAACATTTGTTTCCTACAATTCCCAATCACAATCTGAGAATAAGGAAAGCATTAGGAACAACTATCAAGAACATTCGACTAATTTAGACGTTAATTGAAACTATCAGCATCATCGTCACAGTCTCCATCCGGTTGCCATGAACCCGCATCACAGTGCTCCCCTTGTTATAGAATTTGCCCACGAAAAAGGATCCAACCTATCACTAAGGAACCAAAAATCAAACATAAAAAAAAGGATTAATTTCATAGTCAAGATTCAATTTAGGACCAAGCAACTGACACCAAACAATGAATGGAATATAATAAAGCCAATATAATTTCTTAGGAAAAACTGTGGTGGTGAAACAAATCTCAGAGATGAATCAAATCTCAGACACAACAATTCACATTGTAGAGTCGGGAGTTTTTTTTTTTTTTTTTTTCTGTGGTTTTGCATGCATGGACGATTGAGCCATACGTAAGATTCAGATATAAACTTCATAAAACATCAAGGATATGAAAGTGGAGATGCAAACAAAATGAAAGTGTCCAATATTATTTTGATGGCCTTATGGTAATAAACATTTAAAAATGCATTCAACAAACGATGGATTGGATTGGATGTATAACAATCTTATGTTTCTTATCCGTGATGATTTATCACAAGATTTTAGTACCATTACTGCTATAAAACAATCTAACAGTGCATAGAGATGAGTTGTAAAGAACTCCAACCATCTCACTTATGTTTAAACAGAGAGTCACAAGATTAGATCACCTTCATGATTATCTCATAGACAACATTGGCAATCCAAGGGGCCTTTTGCCCAGATTTCTCATTGAAATGGTTATACATATCCTTGATCCTGTAACCATAACTATGAATTCATAAGGCAACAACCATGGATCTTGATGAGGGGTGAAATTATCATTACATTAATACCCGCGCACATCGACAATTGGGTCGAGTCCAACCCCAACATCCTGTCGGCCAGCTGTCACATTCATAAGGCGGCGAAGCCGAATCACCTTCAGCGGAGTCAGATCGCCCCGACGAACCGAGCTATTCTCATACCTCGGCAGCCCGAATATTTCCATACCTCGGCAACCCGAGCCACCTTCATACCTCGGCGAACCGAGCATCCTCATGCCTGGTAACTCGAGTTATCCCCATACCTCGACAAGCCGAGCCATCCTGTGCCTCGAAAAATCAAGTTGTCCCTCGCCTCGGCCGGACCGAGGCACTCGGATATCTCTACGGAATCCGGCGCGAGAGAGTTTAAATTCACAATAACTGAATAAGATTCCAAACGAAGAATCATACCGAAGTGGCCTAAGGGCCACAAGAGTGCCCTAGAACCTACATAATCATTGAATCTCAAGGCATCAACCAGCCCTCCTAGCCATCGATACTCTAACTGACAAATATGGACCCTGCTGGCCTCGTAACAAACTTGATTCGAATCCGTTTCGAATCTCAACAGCTTTCCGACCCTCCTCTGCAACGCGCCTAAGGAATCAGGTGATCGCCTATAAATACGACAGCCCTCAAATCTCTCAGGTATGCACGCATTCACAAAAACTTCATTGAAGCTCCATCAGAGCCCGAGCTCTTGAGAGAACACCCATCTAGGGGAGCTCTTCTACGAGAGTCTTCTCTTCATATCTTCTTGCTGTGAATCTCCACTGACTTGGGCGTCGGAGGGTCCTCCATAGAGGACAACCCCCGAAACACCCTCTTCATGCGGACTGTCTTGTAGGTTCCACCCCAGGCGACGAGACTGGCGTGTGGATCCGGAATCAGAGTGCACCTGAGTCGGAGAACGGATTTCGCGGCAATAGATTGGCGTTAGAGGAAGGGGCTCTCAAGTCTCGTAAACTTGTAATCCAGGAGACAAGACTCAAAACTAGAAAAGCATCCTCTAATGGCCAATCGAAAGAGAGCCACATTCGAGGCTTAAGATTAGGCCGCCTCTCAAAGGCCTGATCCAATTACTGGTGTAGCGCCTCCGCCACCACCGCCAGCTGAGATTCCTTCGCCGCTAGCAACAGTGGTAACGCTGGACTAGTTTGCCACACTAGTCCAACAGGTCCAGGCATTGACCCAACTGGTTCAGGACTCCAAGCGTTCCTTGTCCAGTCATTGCTGCCCCTATTCCACCGGCAATCTCTTCTTCCAATCCGCCTGAAGCGGCGGATTATCATCACCGGCCCGTAAAAGCAAAACTAGCGCCGCAGCGGGCTGGAGGGAAGAGCTCGCTCAGATCTAGATGGGTTCATTCTCTTTTCCCGTGTCTTCCCAGACTCGACACCGCCACCATCTTTCCATCGCCCAATCCCTCCTACCACTCTGGATGAAGGGATCAGGCAATAGATGCAGGAGATGCATCAAGAATGGCGTCAGGAGTTAGACGCCGCCAGATAAGCCCCTCCGTCCCAACCAAAAGCGGAGCAGGGCATTCCTTTTCTAAGAGAATCATGAGGGAAGTGATTCCCCCTCATGTCAAGCTTCCCACCATCGAGCCATACCATGGATCCACTGATCCCGACAACCATTTGAGCAGCTTAGATCCATCATGATGTTCCACAAAGCATCGGATGCGATCTTGTGCCGAGCCTTCCCCTCCACTCTAAGGGGACTGCCTGAACCTGGTTTAATAGCTTGAAGCCAGGTTTTGTTGATTCTTTCGACGAGCTGAGCTGTTTGCTCATCAGCCAGTTCATCAGTAGCTGTCGCCAGCGACGGAGATCCGATTCCCTCTCTGAGGTCAAGAAGAGAGAGGGGGAATCCTTGAAGAATTACCTTGGCCATTTTAACACGGCCCTCCTGGAAGTCGATCACCTCAACCACGAGGTAGCCATGTCTGCCTTGACTGGAGGAGTATCGAAGGAGGGAGACTTCTACTTGGCTCTGAGGTTAACTACCCGAAGAGCCTCTCAGACACGATGTCCCTGGTGGATAAATATGCCAGGGTTGAAGAATCAAGAAGGTCAGCTCAAGCCGAGCAGTTGAAGAAGGAGGAGCAAAGGGCTCGGACAAGCAACGAGCCTACCACCATGCAAGCCCACCTCGCCACCGTAGAGCTCCTCCACGCTGCCTCGAGACCGAACCCGAAGCCCAGCTTGAAGGTTCGATCGATACACTCCTCTCACCGCACCAAGAGCACAAATCCTGATGGAGATCGAGCGTCAGATTCCTCGGCCTCCTCCTCTCCGAGGCAATGCAACTCGGAGGGACGTGACCAAGTACTGTCGCTTCTATCGGGATTATGGGCATGACACCGAGGACTGTTGGCAGCTCAGAATGAAATTGAGTGGATGATCCGACGGGCAGACTGGACCGATTCAAAGGACCCCCTGAGCCGAACAATGAAGGGGATCGCCAGCCTGAACCCCGCCAGCTCCCACCACCGAATCCTCCGGTTATAGGCAATGTTAATATGATAACGGCGGCCGACTCCCCATCCTCTTGGCCAGGCGAGGAGAAAAACCCACCAAAGAAAGCTTGGGTTGATGAGCTCACTTTTTCTGATAAAGATCTTCGGAGGTACAGTACCCCCATGACGACGCTCTGGTTGTATCCTTGAACATGAACAATTATGATGTAGACCATATTTTAATTGATAGTGGAAGCTCCGTTAATATTTTGTATTTCGATGCCTTTGAGAGATTGAAATTCCGGGTAGAAAGCCTCCGGGCCGTAGAATCCATTTTAGTAGGTTTCACAGGTGACTCCATAATCCCCGAGGGAGTTATTACTCTGATAGTCCGAGCCGACACTTGGCCCCGCGTGGCTACTGTGCTCATAGATTTTCTTGTGACCAAGCTTCGGTCTCCTTACAATGCCATCCTCAGTAGGCCGGGACAAGTATCTCTCAAAGCCATCATTTTCATTCCCCACCTCGCCATGAAATTCCCACTGAATGGGGAGTGGGGTTGTTCGGGAAGTCAAATTATAGCTTGGCATTGCTTTGTTGCCGACCTCCAATCCAGGAAGCCCAAGATGGATGGGCTAGACGCTCGGAAAGATTTCACCGAGCAACGGAGAGCCAGCCGAAGAATTGGAGGAAGTGCCACTCACGAGGCTCGGCCTGACCGAACCATAAAGGTCGGGTCACAGCTGAAGGGAAAGCTTCGGCAAGAGTTGATTGAATTTCTTTGAACAACTGACGTCTTTGCCTGGTCCACATCAGATATGCCAGGGATCAGCCCAGATGTCCTGGTCCATCGCCTAAGCGTGGACGAGATATTCCGACCAATTAAGCAGAAGAAAAGGAGCTTCGCCCCGAGCGCCAAAAGGCCATCGAAGAGGAGGTGGACAAGCTCATCAAAGCCAACTTCATCAGGGAAGTCAATTATCCCGATTGGTTGACGAATGTAGTGATGGTGAAGAAATCGAATGGCAAATGGAGGATCTGCATCGACTTCACCGACCTCAACAAGGCTTGCCCGAAAGATAGCTTCCCTCTTCCTAGGATCGACCAGCTTGTAGATTCAACTTTGGGCCACTAGATGCTGATGGATACCTATTCAGGCTACAACCAGATCCGGATGGCGTCCAAAATGAAGAAAAAACTGCCTTCATCACCGACCAAAATATTTACTATTATCGAGTTATGCCCTTTGGTTTAAAAAATGAAGATGCCACCTACCAAAGGCTGGTCAATAAAGTCTTCAAAGAGCAAATCAGCCGGAACATTAGGTATATGTTGATGATATGCTGGTAAAGAGCAAGGAGGCATCGCAACACGTCGAGACCTCACGGAGAGCTTTGCAACGCTTCAAAAGTATCAAATGAAGCTCAACGCTACCAAATATGCTTTTGGGGTTAACTTTGAAAAATTCCTAGGCTTCATGGTCTCTCAGCAAGGCATCGAAGCAAATCCCAAAAGATCCAAGCCCTATGGCAAATGCCCCCTTCGGTCAATCAAGGACGTACAACGCCTTACCGGAAGAATAGCGGCCCTCAGCCGCTTCATTGCTCGGTTAGCCAAAAATGCCTTCCCTTCTTTAAAGTGCTTTGGTCGGCCAAAAATTTCAATGGACCCCAGATTGCCAGAAGTCCTTTGAGGATCTCAAGAAATATCTCGGCTCACCACCTCTCCTTAGTAGCCCGAAACTAGAGAAACGCTAAGTCTATACTTGGAAGTCTCTGAAAACGCTGTTGGCTCGGTGCTGATCAGAGAGGAGAGCAAAGTCCAAAAGCATGTTTATTATGTCAGCAAATTGCTCAAAGATGCTGAAACAAGGAACACTCGAGTCGAGAAGATGGTTCTGGCCCTAGTAACATCGGTCCGAAAGCTACGGCCGTATTTCCAAGCGCACACTGTCACCGTCTTGATCGACCAACCCATCAAGGTAATTATCCATCATCTAGAAGCATCGGAGAGAATGACCAAATGGGCTATTGAGCTGAGTGAGCATGACATTCAGTATCAGCCTCGTCCAGCCATCAAAGCCTAGGTCCTAGCGGATTTCCTCTTGATTGCACCATACCCGAAGATGGCTCTGCTTCGGACACCCTTGGACAACCAAAGCCCAGCGCCCCGTGGTTGCTTCACGCCGATAGATCCTCCAGCGCGAGCAGTTCTGGTGCCGGTCTGGTCCTCACCAGTCCAAAGGGTGCAACTTTTGAATATGGCATCCGTTTCTCCTTCCTGGTCTCAAACAATGAAGCAGAGTATGAAGCCCTGCTTGTCGGACTCCGCATCGCTCACGAGCTTAAAATTAAAAACTAAATGCCTACACTGACTCTCAGTTAGTGGCGGACCAGGTGTAAGGAGAATTTGAGGCTCAAGAGCTGAACATAATTCGGTATCTCCAAAAGGTGCACGATCTATCTTCTGTTTTGTTGAGTTTAAGATTATCCAGGTCCCAAGGGCTGAAAATGTGCGTGCCGACCTTCTGTCCCGCCTGGCGACTACGGACTCGATGGACCTTGAATGGAGATTCCACTTGGAAGTCTTGGAGAAATCCAGCATTGCCGATGCTAGTCAGATGATGCAGGTCAACATCAAACCATCTTGGATAGATCCCTGCACAAGCTAAAAATGCAATCATCTCATTATGTTCTAATTGATGATCAGCAGTATAAGCAATCTTCTCTATGCCATTGCTCAAATTCCTTCGACCATCGGAGGTTGATTATACTCTTCGAAAGGTTCATGAAGGTATCTGCAACAATCATCTTGGCAGTCGGGCCCTGTGCCATAAGGTGCTGCGCCAAGGGTATTATTGGCCGATGATGCAGAAAGATGCCGATAACATCGTCCAAGCCTGTGATTCGTGCCAGAGGTACTCAAATGTCCAGAGGCTCCCCTCTGCTCACTTGACTTCTATATCGTCCCCCTGGCCCTTCGCCAAATGGGGAATGGATATCCTCGGCCCTTTCCCTCTCGCAATGGGACAAAGAAAGTTCCTGTTCGTTGCAATAGATTATTTCACCAAGTGGTTGAAGCTGAAGTAGTTGCCTAGATAACCGAAGCACGGACTAAGGACTTCATATGGAGGTCTATCATCTATCGTTTTGACCTTTCCCACACCATCATCACTGACAACGGGAAGCAATTCGACAATCCTAAGTTTCGAAATTCTACAAGGATCATGACATTCTTCATCGCCTAACGTTAGTCGGACATCCTCAAGCCAATGGGAAGGCCGAGGTAACCAACCATACCCTCCTACAAGGAATTAAAGCTCGGCTCAACCGGACGCGAGGCATATGGATAGAAGAGCTCCACCATGTGTTGTGGGCATACCGAACTACTGAGAGGATACCCATAGGCCAAACTCCATTTAAGATGGCTTTCGATATGGAAGTTGTCATCCCTGTGGAGGTCGGGCTCGCCTCCCCTCGCGTGGAAGGCTACTCGGAAGAATCCAATGATGAGCAACTCCGAACTAATCTTGATCTAATAGAAGAAGCCAGGAAGAAAGCTCGAATCCGAATGGCCGCCTACCAACAAAGAGTAGCCCGCTATCACTCCACCAGAGTCAAAGGGAAGTCTTTCCTCCCAGGTGATCTAGTGCTTCGGAAGGCATCTGTGTCAAAGCCACTGGAGCAACAAAAACTGTCCCCGAATTGGGAGGGTCCCTACCAGGTCACGGAGGTAATCAGACCTGACACCTATAAACTCCAAGATCTAAATAGGAAATCTATTCCCTGGATGTGGAACTCGGATAATCTCCGCACCTATCATCAGTAAGAGTACGCCCTCACTAAACTTGCTCTGTCCATTGAGTTAAATTTAACTTTCGAAGATTTGCAAAATTTTATTTTGATTACTTTCCTTGAAAGCTGCAATGAGAAGCAGGTTTTGCTACATATTAAATCCTCGGCCAGGCCGAGCAATCTCCGTACCTTGGCAGCGCTAAGTAAAATATAATCTTTGAAGCCTCAGCCAAGCTGAGTGATATCTTCGTACCTTGGCAGTGCCAAGTAAAATATAATCTTTTTAAATCCTTGGCCGGGCCGAGCGATCTCCATACCTTGGCAGCGCTAAGTAAAATATAATCTTTGAAGCCTCGGCCAAGCCGAGTGATATCTCTGTACCTTGGCAACGCCAAGTAAAATATAATCTTTTTAAATTCTTGGTCGGGCCGAGCGATCTCCATACCTTGGCAGCGCCAAGTAAAATATAATTTTGAAGCCTCGGCCGAGCCGAGTGATATCTCCGTACCTTGGCAGTGCCAAGTAAAATATAATCTTTGAAGCCTCGATCGAGCTGAGTGATATCTCCGTACCTTGGCAGTGCCAAGTAAAATATAATCTTTGAAGCGTCGGCCAAACCGAGTGATATCTCTGAATAATATCTGAAGCCTTGATCGAACCGAGTGATATCTCTGAATAATATTTGAAGCCTCGACCGAACCGAGTGATATCTCTGGATAATATCTGAAGCCTCGGTTGAACCGAGTGATATCTCTGGATAATATCTGAAGCTTCGATCGAACTTAATGATATCTCTAGATAATATCTGAAGCCTCGGCCGAACCGAGTGATATCTCTGACTAATATCTGAAGCCTCGACTGAACCGAGTGATATCTCTGAGTAATATCTGAAGCCTCGGATGAACCGGATGATTTCTCAGATGCTCTAGTATGACTAAAACATCTTATCATACTTCGATGGAGGTAAGTAACTTTTCTCTGCTCACCAGCAAGATCATGCGAGTTATTTCTCTCCAAAGAAAAACCTACTCCATCCTTTGAGTAGGATCATGTCTACATCGCAAACTAACAAGGCCGCCTAGGCCCTCCTCTAACCTGAACGGAGAATAACACTTCCTCCGCAGAGGACTGAATATCACCAAAATGCCTAACAAAAGCAAAGCAGCTAAAACGCTACCAAAAAATTATAAACTACGCTGTGATCCAGAAAGCGTAGTGCAAGTAAGACAACTCTCAACACAACCACATCGGAAAAGAAATAAGTGCTCGAAGAAGGAATAGTAGGAACTCTCTTTATTAATAAAAATTACAACCTCCTGAGAGGCATTACAAGTGCATCATAGCACAGGAAATAAAGGCAAATAAAATAAAAGCTCGATCGAGCAGCTTCGATCAATAACAATGTTTCTGCATCCGACCCAAGAAATCACAGAAATCAGACAGCTCCCTTGAGTTACTCGTTAATGCCAAAGAACAAAGTCGACCATCCACGGATCCCCCGGATGGAAGAACTTAGGGATCCAAACTGGGCTAAAGACCTATGGATGCCGATGCTGAGGATGCCTCCTCCCCAAGCAGCGTGTTGGGCTGCTGGCCTTCGCTCAAGAACAAAGATAGGAAACCAGCAGACCAACACTGCTTGCCTCCCTCTTCACTTGGGAAAAGATTCATCAGGCGGATGAACTGAGGGATCCAAATTGAGGAAGGAGGCGAAGTTCATGTTAGCCTTGGGGCTGCATATGCTTTACATTTCCCGTAGTCCCCATAGCAAGTGACAAAGGCAATACAAAGAGCGCATATGTGCGCTCCCCGTATGACCTCTGTGTGCATCCCGTGTGCTCTCTGTATGACCCCCGGGACTCCTCCCTTGATGACTATTTGCTCTTCAGCAGCTCCTCCATCACCCCAGCTATCTGGGATGAACCAGATTTCGAAAGGGAAGCTCGACCTCTTCACTCTCGACCTCAATGAAACAGGCACCATTAAAACCTCTACAACTCGTAGAAAGAGAAGATCTTGGGAGATGCTCTAACACAGCCTACTCTCCCCTTTTATAGGCAAATGAACCGGGAGCAACCATTAAAGAAGAGAGCCCCGGAATTCAAAACACCATGACCGCGCTGCCACGTGGTAAGACAAGAAAAGAGGGTGCATTCCAAAGTGTGCCGAGCATGCCTCCCAGGGCATAACGAAAGGCAGAAGATCTCCTTCTGATCTCGAATCAAGAGCCTTAAATGCAGAAAATCGTCTGCTGGTCCTTGAGATATGAACAGACCTGGGAGACCCTCCTTCGAAAGCGACGCCGCCCAATGGCGATCGTGTACTTAACGCATATACTAAAGGGACTTACGTTGGAAAAGGCCAACAGGATAAATGTTCTAAGGAAAAAACGAGGTGTCCTTCGGCGAACCGCAAGCCGTTTCATCTATCTCGGCGGAAAGCAAGTCAACTTCTTACTTCGGATGGACCGAACTATCTGCCTAACCTCGACCCCAACCGAGGTACTTCCATAAGTTTCGGCCATCTCGAGCTGAGCTACCCTATGCCTCGACAAACTGAGTTAGCCTACGCATTTCGGACTGTTCGCCTTACTTCGGGCAAAGCAGGAATAACATTCCATGGCAAAACTGAATGGTTCCATACATCAGCTTTGATTAAGCATAATATTCAATTCGAAACCCCTAAGAGCAATCCGACCTTAAAGCATGATTCGCTTACGATTCGTTTTCCATCAGGAAGAACTTTTGACAAAAAGATCGTTCAAGATACGATGACCAAAGCAATAAGACAAGCAGAAGGAGACAAAAGATCCATTCATTGAGTTTTGATTAAATTACAAATCGAAAGATACATGAGCAACCCTTAAGAATTAGGGTTCGAATCAGTTCCGAGAGCCCCCTCGGTGGCATCCGGAGGAATCTGACTGGGTTCACCCACTTCAAATATAGTTGGAAGGGGAACCTCAGGTTCCTCGGCGGCAGGCTGAGGACGCCCTTCCAGAGCCATGGCCTCATTAGTGCCCAGGATAGTCTCAAGGTCAACGTCTGAAATGTCCTCATATTCAGCTTCTTCAGTCCCTAGGGTACGAGTATCGTAAAGCTTGGCCTCTAAAAAAGATAGATCTAACTCGGGGTAAACCTGGGAGATCTTCGACCGAATCTCCTCTTTGCCAAAACGAAATGCGTCGGCACAAGCTGCCTTGTGCTCCTCAAAAAATTGAGTAGAACTCTTATACTCGTCTACAGCCGAAGAGATTCATCTGTTAGCTTCGGCCAACTGACTCCCAAGTTCGGAATTCATCTGGCGACTCGAGGCCAACTCCGCTCTTAAAGCCTTGAGTTAGTCCTGAACCTCGAGCCTGATTCTGCCTATCTACAAACATCGGACCATGTGAGATCATAGCCAAAAGAAAAGACACTAGAAATAAGCAAATAAGAGGATGCAGTACCTCTTCCTCTCGCCGAGCCATTTTATCATTCAGCTCATGAACCTTTTCAAGGGCCTTCAATTTGGCCGCTTTATTTTGCTGGAGACCATCCTTGAGGTCATTAATCCGGGACTGTTTATCCTCAATTTCTCGCCGAGATTGATCAAGATCAGCAGTGAGTTTGTGTTGACCTAATTATTAATTTTGATGATAAACAAAACTATTTGAGTATAACTCATGAAGTTACTAATGATTTTGATTAAGTGTTTCAGTTTATAACTTGTTTAAATGATCAAAATCTCGAAAGAAATCAAGTTTGGAGCTTAATTCTAATGTCAAGGTAAGATTGCAGACATTAGAGTCGACACCTAGAATCATAGAGTTGACTCCGGAAAACAGCACGGATTAGAGTCGACACCTGGAACCTGCAGAGTCGACCCCAGTAGACAAACAGAGAGATGGATTTCGGGTCTCAAATTAGAGTCGACACCTAAGGAGTTAGAGTCGACTCCAGAAGAAAAATGTGTCGACCCCAGAAAAGTTAGAGCAGACTCCAAATCGGGTGTTTTGGGGATTTCAAGTTAGAGTCGACCCCAGGAAAGTCAGAGCCGACTCTAGATTGTCAGAAATGACTTTCAGATGTGTCAGAACGTCTCTAAACCTTACTTTTTATTTTAAATCTCAACGGCTATTACCTTATTTATTCATAACTTTTCTTCATTTGATTCTAACGGATAGTTTTCATCTATTCTTAGTTTTGGAAGGATCTATAAGAGCATGAGGGATGTGACCGTTTGAAAGATGAGAAAAAGAAAAATAGAGACGAAAAAAGAGAGAAAAATTCGAGAGAAAATCAGAGGAAAAATCAAAAGGAAAGATCGTATTGATTCCCTAAGAGAAAAGAGAGAAATCCCTAGTCTTTACACTTTATTTTGAAGAGATTTCTAAGTTTGAAGAAGCAAACAAGCAAGCCCTAGTTCATGTTCTTCATCTGTTCTTCCGAGTTTCAAGAGAATACTCAAGGAAGATCCATTCAAAAGCAAGAAAGAAGAGAAGAATCAAGCCACAAAGATCTACAAATTAGGCTTACATTTCTATCTCTTTGTTTGAATAGTTAACTTGTCTTATTTGCTCATTTAAGGAGTAGTTGTTGTATCAAACATTCTTGTTTTTCTTGTGAACTGAGTCAATCAGGTGATTGAATCAGTTGAGGCAGATTGCCTTGTGCAAGAAGTTTCTTGTGTGTAAGGTTTTGTGCTGGTGAACCTTGAAAACCAGCTGGTTCGTTGTGCACCCGGAAAAATAACAAGTTTGAGTTGTGATCTTGTGAAACAACTCTGCTATAATCAAGGTTGATTATAGTGTGGACCCAAGATGTACTTGGGAGTGGACGTAGGTGTAGGTACACCGAACCACTATAAAATCTCTGTGTTTGCAGTGCTTGACTCTTTATGTCTTCCTCTTCATCTTCTCATTACATATTCTGTTTTAATTGTTGCATATCTGTAATTTATTTTAAGTTGGGGGTTTTACTTCAAAAGAGTTTAAATTTTTTAAAAGACCCAATTCACCCCCCCCCCCTCTTGGGTTGTTATCTGGGACAACAATTGGTATCAGAGCTAGTGCTCATTTTCCTTGATCTAACAATCAAGAGTTAAAGATCCAAATGGCAGCTCAACTTGGCTCAAACTTTTCTGAAGGACAATCTACGAATCGTTCTCCTTTATTTAATGGTTCTAATTATTCTTATTGGAAAGCTAGAATGGAAATTTTCATTCAAGCACTTGACTATGATCTATGAAGTATTATAGTCAATGGACCTCACACACCCACTACAAGACTTAATGGCATGGAAATTCTTAAACCAGAAACAGAATGGGATGAATATGATAAGAAGTTGGCATAACTAAATGCCAAGGCTATGAATGTTTTGTACTGTTCTTTAGATGCAAATGAATTTAATCGTATATCTGTTTGCATGTATGCTAAATAAATTTGGAATAAATTAGAGGTTACCCATGAGGGAACCAATCAGGTAAAGGAATCCAAGATTAACATGCTTGTTCATAAATATGAATTGTTCAAAATGGATGCATGTGAATCTATTTCTGATATGTTTACAAGATTTACTGACATTGTTAATGGTTTAAAAAGTCTTGGTAAATCTTATAATAACTCTGATCTTGTGAGAAAGGTGTTGCGTTCTTTGCCTAGGACATGGGAAGCTAAAGTCACTGTAATACAAGAGGCAAAAGATCTGAGCACTCTACCCCTAGAAGAACTTTTGGGATCCTTGATGACTCATGAGCTCCAAGTCAAGCAACATGTTAATGAAGATGAGTCAAAGAAGAAAAGGACTATGGCTCTCAAAATTTTAGAATGTAAGGAAGAATCTGATGAATCTGAAGATGACAGTGATGATGAGGATATGGCACTCATCACAAGGAAATTCAAGAGATTCATGAAGAAAAAAAAATTTGAAAAGAAAAAGCCCTTTGTTAGAAAAGACGAGGACAAAGGAAAAGAAAAGGAAATAATCTGTTTTGAATGCAAGAACTGGGACATTTCAAATCTGAATGTCCATAACTCAAAAAGGCCCTCCGAAAATTCAAAAAGAAGGCAATGATGGCTACCTGGAGTGATTCGGAAAGCTCAAGTTCGAAGAAGATGAAAAGAAAGAAATAACCAATCTTTGCTTCATGGCGGACAATGATGAGGTGAGCCCGAGTTTTCTAGATGATTTTACATTTGAAGAATTGCATAGTGTTTTTATGAACTAATTGATGATTATACAAATCTGAGCTCAAAAATAAAGATTTGAAGAATCAAATGCAAACTCTATTTTAGAAAATAAAAATCATATTGTAGAAAATGAATTTCTAAAGAAAGAAAACGAAAATTTGAAAAATGAAGTTGATAGGCTTAAACCCATTGTTGACAAATTTACTTTAAGCTCTATCAAACTAAATATGATTTTGGATAATCAAAAGGCTATTTTTGATAAAGCCGGATTAGGATATAATCCACTTAAAAAGCAAAAATATTTGAAAAATATTTTTGTACATGCTGAAAAATCATCAAATATTACTTGTTTTAAATGTGGAAACAAAGGACATAAATCTTATATGTGTAAAACTCCACATGATAAAAGAAAGATGATTTGGGTTCCTAAAGGAATAGTATTTATTGCTTCTAACCATGAAGGACCCAAGAAAGCTTGGGTACCTAAAATTAAGAGATGAATATTTTGCAGGAGTGTCTTGCAGCCATCAGATTGAAAAGATAATGGTATCTTGATAGTGGTTGCTCAAGATACATGACGGGTGACAAAGATCAATTCATCACCCTTGAGACGAAAAGAGGTGGAGTAGTTACTTTTGGTAATAATGGTCAAGGCCATATCATGGGCATTGGTAAGATTCAAATTACTCCATCTACCTATGTTGATAATGTATTATATGTTAATGGATTAAAGCATAACTTGATTAGTATTAGCCAGCTGTGTGATAAAGGTTTCAAAGTTTCTTTTGAAGCTTCTATTTGCACTGTCACTAATCCCATTGATAGTAGCATTATTCTTATTGAAAAACGTTATGGCAATGTATACTTAATTAATTTGAATAACTTATCCTCAAGTAATCATTGCTTAGTTGCTGATAATGCTAAGATGAATGAGATTGGATGGCTATGGCATCGTAGATTAGGTCATGCTAGCACACACTTAATTTCAAAATTGCTGAAAATGGATTTAGTTAAAGGTATTCCTAGCTTAGATTTTGAAAATAATCGAATCTGTGATGCATGTCAATTTGGTAAACAAACAAGAAGTTCTTTCAAATCTAAGAATTGTTTCAACTACTAGGCCCCTGGAGCTACTACACATGGACCTCTTTGGACCTACTAGAACCACTAGTCTAGGAGGAAAGAAGTATGGTCTTGTGATAGTAGATGATTACTCTAGATTCACTTGGGTAATGTTTTTGGCTCATAAAGATGAGATTTCTCAATATTCCTGAAATTTTTAAGAAAGTCACAAATGAGAAAACACTACCATAGTGTCTCTAAGAAGTGATCATGGGACTGAATTTGAAAATTACTTATTTAAAAAATTCTATTTTGAAAAAGGTATACATATAATTTTTCTACACCTAGAACACCTCAGCAAAATGGAGTTGTAGAGAGAAAAATAGGACTCTAGAAGACATGGCCCGTACCATGCTATGTGAAAGCAAACTCCCTAAATACTTTTGGGCGGAAGCTATTAACACAGCATGTTACATCCTAAATAGAGCCCTAATTAGACATATCCTTAAGAAAACACCCTATGAACTATGGCATGATAGGAAACCCAATTTAGGCTACTTTCATGCATTTGGTTGTAGATGCTTCATCCATAAAAATGGTAGAGATAATCTTGAAAGTTTGACGCTAAATCTGATGAAGGCATTTTCTTAGGATATTCAACCTCTAGTAAAGCCTATAGAGTATTCAATAAGAAGTCTAGTTGTAGAAGAATCCATTCATGTAGTCTTTGATGAGTCTTTAGCATCAAGTTCAGGAAAGATTGATGATGAGGAAGATACAAGTTACTTGAAAGAGGTATTAAAAAATTAAATGTATCTTCAGATCATGAACAAGAAGCAAAAGATGAGGATTTACCTTTGGCTGATGTTATTGATACTGCTCATAATGATATAGATCTTCCTAGAGATTGGAGATATGCTCATGATCATCCAAGGAATTTGATCATAGGTGATCCATCTCAAGGAGTAAGAATTAGATCATCATGAGAAATATCAATAATCATCTTGCATTTGTATCTCAAATAGAACCTGAAACCATAGAAGAAGCTGAAAAAGATAGCAATTGGATGTTAGCTATGCAAGAAGAGTTAAACCAATTCACTAGGAATAAGGTATGGACCCTAGTAGACAGACCTAGAGACCACCCTATAATAGGATCTAAATGGGTTTTTAGAAATAAATTAGACGAAAATGGCACAGTCATTAGGAATAAAGCTAGGCTAGTTGCAAAAGGATATAATCAGGAAGAAGGAATAGATTTTGATGAAACTTTTGCTCTGTAGCTAGATTAGAAGCCATTAGACTATTGCTTGCATTTGCATGTCATATGAATTTCAACTTATTTCAAATGGATGTTAAAAGTGCATTTTTAAATGGTTTTATAAATGAGGAAGTTTATGTTGAACAACCTCCTGGTTTTGAAGATCATGAATTTTCAAACCATGTTTTTAAATTACACAAAGCACTTTATGTTTAAAACAAGCACCTAGAGCTTGGTATGATAGATTGAGTAAATTTTTGATTGAAAATGATTTACAAGAGGAAATGTTGAAAAACCTTATTTTTAAAAAGAAAAGAAATGGATTTATTGTTGTATAGATTTACGTTGATGATATTGTCTTCGGTGCTACTAACAATCTTCTTTGCCAAGAATTCGCTAAGTTAATGCAGGAAGAATTCGAGATGATCATGATGGGAGAACTTAACTTCTTCCTTGGACTTCAAATTAGACAAGAGAAAGCTGAAATTTTCATTAACCAAGCAAAGTACACTAAGGAAATACTTAAGAAGTTTGGTATGGAATCTGCTAAACCTCTTGGCATGCCAATGAGTCCTTCATGCAAGCTGGACAAAGATAAGATGGTAAGAAAGTAGATCAAAAATATTACCGAGGTATGATCGGATCTCTACTTTACTTAACTGCAAGTAGATATATATCATGTTTGCTGTTTGTTTATGTGCAAGATATTAATCTGAACCTAAAGAATCACATTTTATTGCTATTAAAAGAATCTTTAGATATCTAAATGGAACTAAAAATGTAGGAGTATGGTATTCTAGAGACTCAACACTTAATTTGATTGCTATTCTGATTCTGATTATGCTGGATGTAAATTAGATAGAAAAAGTATAAGTGGTGCATGCCAATTTTTAGGAGGTAACTTAATCTCTTGGTTTAGCAAGAAGCAAAATTCGGTTGCATTATCCACTGCTGAGGCAGAGTATGTTGCGGCTGGAAGCTGCTGTGCTCAAATCCTTTGGATTAAGTGACAACTTGAAGATTATGGCATCACACTTGATAAAATTCCTATTAGATGTGATAATACTAGTGCAATCAATCTAACTAAGAATCCAATTCAATATTCTAGAACTAAACACATAGAAATTAGACATCACTTTATTAGAGAACATGTCGCTAATAATGATATTTGTCTTGATTATGTGAACACTAATGATCAATTGGATGATATTTTTACCAAACCTTTGAGTGAGGAGAGATTTTGTTATCTTAGAGGAGAATTAGAGTTTGTGATCCTTTAGATTGATTTTCTGAAACTCTCAAGGAAACTATCTAAATTTCGGTAAATTTCTTGAAAATCTTTTACACTTTATAAGGAAATTTATCTAGAAGTTTGATTCATTGATTCCCCAATTATTAAGGAAATTTATCTAGATTTTGATGATCAATTTGATTAGTTTCAGATCCTTGAAATTCACTTTTTTCACTGAAACTATTGTGGAGTCGACACCTTATCTTTAGAGCTTTCTGTCTGCTCATTAGAGCCGACTCCGGCTTCTGCAGAGCCGACTCTAATTCGAGCGCTGACTGATTTTTTGTTCGGAGCCGACACCTCACTTTGCGGGAGTCGACTCTAAGTGAAAAATCATCACTTTATTAGGGCAGAGTCGACACTTTTAACGACTCAATCCTTTTCAAATATTTTCAAATCCTTCTCCAAAGCATTCCAAACTTTTTCAAACTCTTCAAAACCCTTGATTCCAACCTCCATTGACCTCCAATGGCTCCCAAGAGACGAGGATCCGTGTTTGGTGCGGCCGTTCCCATCGGGAGACGCTTCATTCGAAGAACCGTGAGGCAATCGTCTTCTAGCTCTTCGTCTTCCTCTACTCCGGAGGCTTCTCCATCATCCACCCATGTTGACTTGTTGGCCGGGAAGGTTATCACTACGGGAAGGAAGGTAGATTTTGATCTATTTAAGTTGGAAGTTTTTCTATCGGGAGACAAATAAGAGAAATGGGTTGAGAGAGATTTGTTCACTGGATGTTCCGACCTACCCTACCCTTGTGAAGGAGTTCTACATTGATCTATGTAGAGGGAAAGGAGGTCTTGTAAGTTTTGTACGTGGAACCAGAGTGGTGATCACTACAGAGTCACTGGGAAATCTTCTGGAGATGCCCACTGTTGGTTTGACTACCAGTCAGCATGATGACAGAGGTGGAGCCCTGTCAAGGATGCTTGGGAGGAAAGTTTCTGAGTTTGAAGAGGTAATGGCAAATCAACTCAACTTGGAACTCAA